>CAUYQV010038286.1:0-10785 GCA_963574575.1 Galagoides demidoff | reverse complement strand
CATAGCCTGGTACTGTGGCAGAGGAAAATCAGGAGCAAGGAAGGCAACTGAGGTGAACTAGGATGAGGAGGGCACTACAGAGAAGAGGCAGATGAGAAATGGGAGAGCAGGCTCGGCGCCTGTGGCTCAAGTGGCTAAGGCGCCAGCCACATACACCTAGGGTGGCAGGTTCAAATCCAGCCCGGGCCCACCAAAACACCAACGATGGCTGCAACGAAAAAAAAAAAACAAAAACCAATAGCCAGGCACTGTGGCTGGCACCTGTGGTCCCGGCTACTTGGGAGGCAGAGGCAGGAGACTCACTTGAGCCCAGGAGTTGGAGGTTGCTGTGAGCTGTGATGCCACAGCACTCTACCCAGAGGGATAGCTTGAGGCTCTGTCTCAAAAAAAAAAAAATTCTACGTAATGAAATGTGAAGTATGACTTCTGTTGCACACAGAATTACAATGGTTGTCTTCATTCTGAAAAAGCACTTGTGCAACTGAGTTGTAAGTGAATTTGAAGTATTTTATTTTTGTTTAAAATATGTCTGACAAACTAAAGTTATCCAATATTGAATATTTAACAGTTATTTTCTTTATGAAATGAACAAAGTGATCCTGTTGCTTTGAAGAAAATAACTGGCAGTACTTGTTATCAATAATTAAATTCAACCTTTCAAGTTAAAATTAGAATTTTGCCACCTTAAGCTTGACAGCTTCCCAAAACTCAAAAACTTTTCTGACAAGGTAGGTACAGATATTAACAAAGATAATTTTATATTGATGGTGAAATATGTCTACATTTGAAAGATATGCTTAACTCGGTGAACCAGTATTTTTCAAATTACCAAGTATAATGCTCTAACAGCGGTTCTCAACCTGTGGGTCGCAACCCACAGGAACTGTATTAAAGGGTCATGGCATTAGGAAGGTTGAGAACCACTGTGCTACAAGATCATACATAAGTAAAATTTCCACTCAAAAAGTGAAATAAAACAATAGATTTTTATGTGACAGATAAAATTCACTGCTAAATTTTTGGATTCCACATTGCAAATAATTTATAAGAAACTACCACTTGTCAAATAAGAATACAGTGTCAAATAAGAATATCCATAATTTTCTGAAAACTACTCAAAATCCTTCTCTCTTTTCTGCACCTACATATCCGTGTGAGGCCAGACTTTCCTCATGTATGTCACCAAAACAACTACTGCAATAGATTAAATGAAGAACCATATGTGGCACCCAGATATGTTCAACTAAACCAGGCATTGGAAATGTGCAAAAATGTAAAAAAGTCAGTGTGTAGGGAGATGGGTTTTAAAAAGAAAAAAAAGGGGCTCGGCACCTGTGGCTCAAGTGGCTAAGGCACCAGCCACATACACCTAAGGTGGCAGGTTCGAATCCAGCCCAGACCCGCCAAACAACAATGACGGCTGCAACCAAAAAATAGCCGGGTGTTGGGGCGGGTGCCTGTGGTCCCAGCTACTAGGGAGGCTGAGGCAGGAGACTCGCTTGAGCCCAGGAGTTGGAGGTTGCTATGAGCTGTGAAGCCACGGCACTCTACCCAGGAGGATAGCTTGAGGCTCTGTCTCAAAAAAAAAAAAAAGGTCAAACAATGCCCCTTTTCACTAAATTTTTTATTTTGGAATTTCTCAAAACAGTATTTCTGATATAACAAGTAATGGGTTTATTGCTTTAAAACTAAAAATGATCCACCAATTCCTTCACTGGGTATATATCCAAAGAAAATGAAATCAGTATGTCAAAGAGGTATCTGTACTACCAACCAACATCATTGCAGCATTATTCATAATAGTCAATATAATGGAATCAATCTAAATGCCCATCTACAGATGAATGGATAAAAAAATAAGGCACATGCTGTATATGCAATAGAATACCATTCAGCCATAAAACAGAATAAAATCCTGTCATTTGTGGCAACATGGAAGAACCTGGACAGCATTATGGTAAGTGAAATATGCCAGGTACAGAAAGACAAACATCCTGTGATCTCAATCATATGCAAAATCTAAAAATGTTGATTTTTCCAGAAATGGAATTAAATAGTGGTTACCAGAGACTGGGGGCAGTGGGTGGACCATGAGAGGTTAGTCAGTAGGTACAGAGTTACACTTAGGAAGAATAAATTCTGGTGTTCTATTACACAGCAGGGTGACTATAGCAAATAAAAAAGTAGTATATGTTTCAAGATGGCTAGAAGAAAAGATTTTTGAATGTTATCACCACACAAAAAAATGGTAAATGTTTAAAGTGAGGGATATGGTAATTATCTTGATTTGATCATTATTCTGTGTATACATGCACTGAAATTAACACCCTTATAACCCTATACATTCTCAACACTGTACTGCAATAATTTCTATTATAGTAAATAATGACAGATAAAAGGCACAGAGAAAAGCTCTTAGGGGTCATCATTTTTTAAGAATAAAAAGAAGTTCTGAGACAAAAATTTGAGACCTGCTGGATTAGAATACTGAGATAACAATAGAAAAGAGCAAGGAAAAATTAAAGAGTAATATTATATACTAAATGTTATCATGATAATTCTATCACTTCGCAATTGTCATTAAAGTCAGAAAATTTTGCCTACAGATACAAAAACACTTTAAGTGGTAAGCAGTATAAAATAAACAATAGTCAAATAGACAAAGAAGATATTTATTTATTATGTTGGTTTTTTTGAGACAGAGTATCACTATGTTGCCCTGGGTAGAGGGCCCTAATGTCATAGTTCACCAGCAACATTAAACTCCTGGGCTCAAGAGATCCTCTTGTCTCAGCCTCCCAAGTAGCTGGGACTACAGGCACCCACCACAATGCCCTGCTAGTTTTTCTATTTTTAGCAGAGGTGGGTCTTGCTTACTTAGGCTGGTCTTGAACTCCTGAGCTCAAAGGGTCCTCCTACCTTGGCTTCCCAGAGTACTAGGGTTACAGGTGGGAGCCACTGCACCCAGCCGACAATGAAGATATTTACATCTCAGCTATATCAAGTCGTACTTTCACGCACCAAGGTTGGTGGGTTCAAGCCCAGCCTGGGCCTGCTAAACAGCAATGACAGCTGCAACCAAAAATAGCTGGGCATTGTGGCAAGTGCCTGTAGTCCCTGCTACTTGGGAGGCTGAGGTAAGAGAATCGCTTCAGCCCAAGAGCCTGAGGTTTCTGTGAGCTATGATGCCATAGCACTCTAGGGAGGGTGACAAAGTAAGACTCTGTCTCAAAAAAAAAAAAAATTATTTTACTGATCTTAAGGTAAATAACCAGGACTACAGGTACCTGCCACAACACCTGGCTATTTTTTGGATGCAGTTGTTGTTGTTTGGTAGGCCCAGGCCAGGTTTGAATCTGCCAGCTCTGAATCTGCCAGCTCCAGTGTATGTGGCCTGAGCTATGGGTGCTGAGCCAGTAAGAAATATTTTTAAAGATTCATAATAAAATTATATGTAAAACAGAAATTACAAAATTAGTTAAAAAGTTCCACTATTTCTCCAGAATAGGATCTCCAAACCTCACAAGACCATTAAATAAATGAAACATTTATTTCATTATGTTAGCGTTGAAAACAAGTTAAAACAACAAGATTGTAAAAGTACAATGAAGGAATATTACCTGACTGAAATACATAAACTTTTTTTTTTAAATAACTCTTGAGTACCTTTTGTAACAATCTGGATGGATTTAGAGACCATATGCCTAAGCAAACTTATCACAAGAATGGAAAAACAAGCATCACGTGTACTCAGTACTAATCTGAAACTAGTAGATTAACAATTACATGCTCATTTAAGAGAAATACTCAATTACATTCAAGTAGAGGCGAGGAACAGGCTGGGTAAGTACACACCCAACAGGTACACTGCATGGGTATTAGGTCACACTTCCTGGGTGAAGGACACAACAACTTGGACTTTAACCTTACAAAAGCAAACTATATAACCTGATTATTTATACCCTCATATTCATCTGAAATAAAAAATTTAAAAATGTGGGGGAAAAAAATTCATATAACTCTTGAGAAATTTAGTTTCTGTATAAAATGTATTCAGTTACCCCACAAATTTACCACATAATGGAAAGATCTGCCAAATTCTGAACCAAGAAGACTTCTAACTTACTTCTCAATTGGAAGGACATGAGGTCCAGAGATGGAATAACGATACAAAAACGTCAGAAACTTCCTGAATGCATCAAAAAAAGGCCAGTGAGAAAGAAGACAGATGCATTTGCTAGTGTGAATTGTTTTTGAACTATCAGAGTTCCCATCTGCTGGTGGTATTAAACCTAAAAGAAGTCTCTGTTTTTCTGTGAGATTCTCCTCAGAGTATGGTTCATAAAACTGAATAGCAGCACCATAGACCTGCAAAATAAGTGATATATTTAGTAAATACAGTGTATATCATTAATCCAAATCACATCATCAGTTAAATATTTAATGGATGCTTGCCATGAGCCAGGTAAGGTATCCCTCTTGTTTACTGGACATATATAAGAACTATATAGTGCTATTCTCATGTCTTTTTTTTATTGAAAAGATGTTTTATTAAATTCATTCATTTTGCTGGGGTGGCTCACGCTTATACTCCTAGCACTCTCAGAGGCCAAGGTGGGTGAATTGCTTGAGCTCAGTTCAAGACCAGCCTGAGTAAGAATGAGACACCCCCCTCTCTACTAAAAATGGAGAAAAACTAGCTGGGCATTATGGCAGGTACCTTTAGACCCAGTTACTTGCAGGCTGAGGCAAGAGAATTGCTTGAGCCCGAGAATTTGAGGTTGCTATAAGCTATGACATCAGGGTACCTTACCTGGGGTGACAAAGTAAAACTCTGTCTCAAAAAAATTAATAAAAAATAAAAATTAAAATAATAAATCCATTAATTTTATAAAGAGTGAAAGCAATTGTACCAATATTCTATATAAAAATGGTTGAACATAATTTAGTAGAAAATGGGATGAAAATTTATATAAGGAAATAAAATGACAAATTTGAACAATTAATTGAACTTCTCTGGACTTTAATTTCCCAATCCATAAAATGAGGATGTTAGGCTTGATGATTTTCTTTTTTTTTTTTTTTTTTGAGACAGAGCCTCAAGCTGTCCCCCTGGGTAGAGTGCTATGGCTTCACTGCTCACAGCAACCTCCAACTCCTGGGCTCAAGCGAGTCTCCTGCCTCCACCTCCCTAGTAGCTGGGACCACAGGCTCCTGCCACAACGCCCAGCTATTTTTTGGTTGCAGGTGTCATTGTTGTTTGGCGGATCCGGGCTGGATTTGAACCCGCCACCTTAGGTGTATGTGGCTGGTGCCTTAGCCGCTTGAGCCACAGGCGCCGAGCCAGGCTTGATGATTTTCAAGGTCCCTTCCAACTATAACAGTCTATGATTCTAAATTGCATTATATATTTATAATTTCTTTTGTATTATTTTCAAAGCCTCTTTATCACAGAAAATAAACCAACGAAGGATCATCATTTGATGATGAGAAAACTCTTTGGCTCGGTGCCTGTGGCTCAAGTGGCTAAGGCACCAGCCACATACACCTAAGGTGGTGGGTTCAAATCCAGCCTGGACCCACCAAACAACAATGATGGCTGCAACCAAAAAAAATGGCCAGGCGTTGTGGTGGGTGCCTGTGGTCCCAGCTACTCAGGAAGTGGAGGCAGGAGACTTGCCCAAGCCTAGGAGTTGGAGGTTGCTGTGAGCTGTGATGCCACAGCACTCTACCCAGGGGGACAGCTTGAGGCTCTGTCTCAAAAAAAAAAAAAATGAGAAAACTCTTTTATTATATTCACAAAAAAAGCATTTGGGTGAATGGGACAGAATGAAAATTCTCTTTCTATATATCTCTGGATATAATTATAATTAATCATGTTGAAGAGAAATATATAATGCAGGCATCCTCAAACTATGGCCCACAGGCCACATGTAGCCTGCCTAGGACATTTATCCAGCCTGCCAGGTGTTTTTCCTCCTCTGCCTGTCCTGCTCAGCAGCTGCCCTCAATCCGGCCCTCCAATGGTCTGAGGGACAGTGAACTGGACCCCTGTTTAAAAAGACTGAGGACCCCTATAATGGATTCAATTTAATTCGGGTATTTTCCTACTATTCCTTATATTATATAAAACTGAAAATTTTTCATGTACATTTTCAATGTATAAGAAATTTGCAGATACAATTTGTTAAAACACAAAGTACCTTTTCAGCTGAGGCTCCAGTTAACACAAATGTAGAAAATACAGGCAGAGGATATTTGCTATGTGGTGGCCAACATTCAATGGTTGCACCCATTGGTAAACAAAATAAAGGAACAGATTCTGGTAGTGAGAATGACTCATAGTCTTCTTGAGGATATCTACAAATTAGACCTATAAAAACAACAACTAAGTATTAGATTATAACCTCTTGAATTCAGGTGTTTATCATTTCAATGATAATAAAGTGCTTTATTATGTCCCATAGTTAAAATGCCAAAACACTGCATATACATTCATCAAATAACTGGATACTTCAGTAGGATTCATATAGATGTTAATCCTTAAACACTGTAACAATTAACATTTATCAAGTGTCATCCACAAAGGTTAAGTTAAAGCTAACAAGAAAAAGATAATCTGTAGAAAAATGCATAGTCCATAAAAATTCAGTTTGTGGTCACACTACCTTAAAGCATACTAATTTTTAAAAAAGTTTTAATATGGTTATTTGCATATATTCACTTTATCGCCTCTTTGCCTCAGGGGGCTTTTACACATTTGGATTCATATCCTATAGCCATAAGAGTATATACAATGTCTTAGGATAAGACAGTAGATATTGGAATTAGATAGTACTAATTCCAACCTGACTTCTAAATAACCTCAGATTATGTAACGACAGAGTTTCACTGGCCTATGATTTTATGTCAGGCAAACTAGTCTAGAAAATTATACATGCATCTTCATTGAAGGCATCCTAGGAGCAGAGCCTTGTGCTGCATTTTATAGAATTAGAAACAACACATAAGTTCCCTGACCTTTTTTCCTTAAAGTCAAGTGGAGAACATCACTAGACATGTCACAAAGACAAAATGATAAACTAGGGGAAT
The DNA here is from genome assembly GCA_963574575.1 of Galagoides demidoff. Taxonomy (NCBI): domain Eukaryota; kingdom Metazoa; phylum Chordata; class Mammalia; order Primates; family Galagidae; genus Galagoides; species Galagoides demidoff. The sequence continues at coordinate 3,693 of CAUYQV010038286.1, read as the reverse complement.
AAGAGTGGTTGGTTCTGCCACTAATATCTATCTCTACAACTCTGGACAAATCACATAGCTGTAGGGCTATGGTTTTGTCATCTATAAGGCACAATAAACTAGATAAATTAAGGTCCAAGGTAGTTCTAAAATTCTCTAATTATATGCTAGTCACTCAGTAGGTCCCATGAAGATCCACAGTTAACTGTACGCTATTCTCTCAGGTTATGAGGTAATAGTAAAGTCATAAGGTAAGCACAGAAATAGTGAATTTTGAGTCCAAGAAAATCAAAGGTAGAACAGAAAGTTGAGTCTAGGATGTTAATTTTAAAAATAAATTATTTAAAAGGCCAAATCTGCTCTTTGCAAATAAGATCAATATGTTTGATGTTTTGATATCTCTGGAAACTGAACATTTCAACTATGTATAATAAAACTACAAATTAGTTTATGTTTTTCATTATTATGAAACAATTATGTATGAACTATAGATTTGACTAAGTTTAACATAAATATTAAATACTTAAAGAAAAATAAATGTATTTATCCATATTCTACTGATTTAAAAATTTAAAGAGAATTAAGATCTATGTATTAGTTATTTATTTAAACCTAAGGCTGTAAAAAGCCCACTTTATTTAAAAATTAATCTTCCACTGAACATCCAATAAACATGAGAATCAAAACACACGGCTTGTAATCCCAATCATGACACTAACATGTCATGGGCAGGTTTTGCTTTTATCTTTAACATTTATATATTTATATGTAAAATATTCCATAAAATATTATACTTACCAGCTTTGTAAGATATAGTATTAGTCTTTGCCACTGATTTTTTATAACATAAGTATACTGCCGATCCCCACTGAATATAAAAAAAAGAAATATCGTTTAATTTAAAAGTAGTAACTTGATAAAAGGAATCTCTTTGAGCCCTCCAGTATATATTATCTAAGATATAGTAACATTTATCTCTTCTAGCATTTTTCAATTGGTTATTTTGTTAGCATTTTATTGGAGTCACTGTCCACTTTTTTCAGAAGTAAAAATTATCATTTTTTCCTTTGCAGTATCTATAACATGAAGAAAACTTAATCCTTTAAACCAAAACTAAGCCACAATTTAGATAGACTTTACTCTAAATCAGGAGTTCTCAACCTGTGGGTCACGACCCACAGGAACTATATTAAAGGGTCGTGGCATTAGGAAGGTTGAGAACCACTGCTCTAAATCCAAACCTTGGGCATAATGCTAAACTGAGAAACTATCTACTCAAGTGCATAGCTTCCTTTGACTCTACAACCTATTCCAGATATTGCCAGATTTTTCTGCAGCCCTCTATGCCTCAAGAGTTGTATTAATAATTAATTACAACCATTTCCTTACTTCCCATTCTCTCTTGGATTCATTCAAATCAGGCTTTAATCTTCACCACTATTAAAGAATGCCTTAAAAATTTCCATGATGCCAAATCTAATACTGTAGTTGATTCCTAGCCTTTGTTTTATTCAGTCTCTTAGCAGATTTTGTTACTAGTGCTGACTCCCTTTGTGAACTACTTTTTTGGCTTTGAGGTATCATATTGTCCTAGTCCTTCCCCATCAAATCTCTGGCCACTCCTCAGTCTCCTTTGTGACATTCTCTCTTTTCCTCATCATTAAATGCATTATCTTCTTTTCTTTACCTTTTCTGAAGTTAACGTACATTTGGTCTAAACTACATAGTTTAGTTTTTTAAAAAGTTATTGAAGAGACTCACATTTCTAGTCCCAGAAGCAAAACCCCACCTCTATCACCACCAACTCTAAACTGCCTACTCAACTCCCATACTTCTACGTCTAATAGTACCTCATATTCACCATGCCTATAATAGAAGTCTTGTCCTTCTCAAACTTGCTCTTCACCCAGTGTTAAAAAAAGGAAATATAACTTAACTTTAAAAGGTACTAACTTCATAAATGGAATCTCTTTGAGCTTTCCAGTATATATTATCTAAAATGTAGTAACATTTCTCTTTATTATTTTGTCAGCATTTTATTAGTCATATCCACTTCTCTTTCAGAAGTAAAATTTAACATTTTTCCACTTCATTTTTAACATTTCCCACCTCAGGAAATGGCCCCATCATTTACTCAATCCCAAAAGTCTATCTCAAAACTCTGAAGTTACTCTTGACTTTTCTCTTTGTCTCATATACCATATCCAATCCACCTGCAGATTCTTTCAATACTACTTTCACAGTCTACCTTGAATCTGGTCACTTTGTACTGTCTTTACCACTACTACTCTTGATCTAGAAATCCCTGTTTTTCACTTGGACCACTGCTATAGTTTCCTGTCTTTTTTCTCAATAGTCTATTCTCCATAGCCAGAGTGAGCTTACTAAGATGTAAATCAGATCATGTCATTCTTAAGTGGCTTCCTGTCAGATAAAAAATAAAACCCAAACTCCTTACTCTAAGCCACAGAGTCCTACATAATCTGATCTCTGTAGCTTGTTATCACATTTCTAACCTTGCTGGCCTTCCTGCCTTTTCTCAAACATACCAAATATACATCTAGGTCAGAGCCTTTACACCAGTGGTTCTCAACCTGTGGGTCATGACCTCTTTGGGGATTGAATGACCCTTTCACAAGGGTCACCTTAAAACATCCTGCATATCAGATATTTATAGTATGATTCATAACAGTAGCAAAATTACAGTTATGAAGTAGCAACAAAAATAATTTATGGTTGGGAGTCACTACAACATGAGGAACTATATTAAATGGTCACGGCATTAGGAAGGTTGAGAATCACTGCTTTACACTTTGTTTACTGTGTCTACGCTCTCATTTTATTAGGCTTTGCTCAAACTTTTACTCCCCAGAGAAGGCTGTACTAATTGTCCTGACCAAAGCATGGTGGCACTAATCCTAGCACTTTGGAAGGCCAAGGCGTGAGGATCATTTGAAGCCAAGAGTTTGAGACAAGTCTGGGCAACACAGTAAGGCTCTAGCTTTGCAAAAAGCAACAAAAATCAGCCAGGTACAGTGGTATATGGCTGCAGTACCAGCTACTCAGGAGGCTGAGGTGAGTGAATCACTTGAGCCCCAAAGTCCAAGGTTACAGTGTGATCTGACTGCACATTGTACTCCAGCCTCGGTGATAGAGCAAGACCATCTCAAAAAACAAAAACAAAACAAGACAACAAAACCTGAGGAGATAGTCCCAAATTTGTCAAGAATTAGCTATGTGAATTAAAGCAAGTCACTTTAATCTACCCAGACTAACCATCCTTAACTACAAATTTCTGCAGTTTTAGATCATATGGAGACTCTAAAGTTCTTATCTAGCTCTAAAATATTATGATCCTATTCCAATATCAAATCAAAGTCTAAGTCATTTATGGCTTATGGTCCAAGGTTTAAAAAATGAAATAATTCTTGAAAACTCTTTCTATAAACTTAATATTAGCTGGAGAATTCAGGGGTACTTTTGGATGCTAAAGCTGTAAACCTAGTACAAAAATCATGTAGAAACTTTGCAGAAAGATTCAATACACATTTCCCCATGTTCATTAGATTGTTGTTGTTTCTCCTTCTTTAGAAACCTAATAGAGGTTTCGTTCAAACTGCCTAATCTCCCACAACAAAAGTAAGTTATAGATTCCTAGGCATCATCAACAAGTCAATAATTGAATCCCAATCACTTTCTGATTCCTTTTTTTTT
>CAUYQV010038282.1:0-10729 GCA_963574575.1 Galagoides demidoff | reverse complement strand
AGCCCAGGCCCGCCAAAACAACAATGACGGCTACAACCAAAAAATGGCTGGGTGTTGTAGGGGGCGCCTGTGGTCCCAGCTACTTGGGAGGCTAAGGCAGGAGACTCGCTTGAGCCCAGGAGTTGGAGGTTGCTGTGAGCTGTGATGTCACAGCACTCTACCCAGGGGGACAGCTTGAGGCTGTCTCAAAAAAAAAAAAAAAAGGAGCCCATCTGAATGGGTCATGAAGGATGAGGAGGAATTTGAAGGGAAACACAGAAACATGATGAGTTAGTTTGCTTGGGCTCACATCACAAAGCACCATCCACGAGGCGGCTTCAGCAACAGAAATTCATTTTTTCAATTTTCTTTACCTATTTTTTTGAGACAGAGTCTCACGCTGTGGCCCTGGAGGGTGGGAAGTCCACAATCGAGGTGCCAGCTGATCTGGCTCCTGAGTGAGGGCTCCCTTATTGCTTAGCCGTGGTAGACGCAAGTGGTGCAGTCACGGTCAGCACTGGCCCTTTCAAGTAAAGAGATTACAGCCAAGTAACAACCCCACAGTGGATACAAAATAACAGAAATTCTGGCCTTCAAAATTTCTCCAACACAATGATCCAATATACTCAGCAGATAGCAGGCTCATTATGGGAGGTCATTTATTTCTCTCGCTGCTAAAAGGCCTTCTTTTCCTACTGTTGTTGCTTTACAATGAGAGCGGCATTCCATAGCTGAAGTTCCGTTTACAAATTATTATCTCAATTTTGAGACCTTTACAGCCTGGTGAGGGGCTGGGCTCAGCCCAGGAGGGGCCGGGGCCTGGGCCCGCGAGGCACACAAAGTCCCAGCATTCCTGCGTCCCCCCAGCACCTCCTTTAACCCAGCTCACAGAGAAAAACCCTCAAAGGAGCCGAAGTTCCAGGAAGGCACAGTCTGAGAAACGTCAGGAAACCGACCCATCTGTCTCTAAATATGTATTTTCCCTGGAGAGATTAGCACGAGGCCACTGCCAGAGTGGAGGAGACTGTCAGACTCGTGGCCACACAGGGCAGACCAGACACGTCCAGCTAATCTGCCCTGCACCCCGGAACCCCAGATCCCAGTGCAGGGAGAGAATGAAAAGGGAGGAAATTTATAAATTCATAGAAAACAAAGAAAATGAAAGAGAACATGGCAGGTGACGGATTTCCCCCAAATTCTAGAAGATGATCAAAAAAAGCTGAAATCGAATTCCAGAGGAGAAGAGAAAGACTCAGCAGCCGGAGGCAGCCAGCTCAGGCAGAACTCCCCAAAAGACCAGAACCAGGAGGAGACGCCAGGTACTTCCGACAGTGCTAGACATAGGAAAAAGCTTCCAGAAACACTATAATTTGTATCCACAGATAGCTTTGAGTTTATAACCTTAAAAATAAAACACAGAAAGTTATAAAAAGGAATACTGGAATAACAAGACTTTTCATAGGAGAAGTAAAAATGTGAAGAAAAGTTTAAATACGAAAATTTCCTTAGAAACTAGACCCAAAAAATAAAGACATGGAAAAGGGGAGTGGCTATAAGACTTTCAAACCCTCAGTTCAAGAATTTCAACACCTGAATTATATAACTTCTGAACACAGATATCTAAGAGGAAGGAAATTATCCAGAACTTTCCAGATTGAAAAGGGCCAGAGAGTTTCTCATAGAATAAATGAGTAAAGCTCATCTTAAGGGAAAGTACTGGGAAATTTTAAGGACATAAGAAAGAAAAGCGAAGGCTACAAAACTCAGAATGGCACGGGACTTCATGAAGGTACATGAGAAGCCAGAGTGGGTGTTTCCCCCAGCGTTCTCTCTATGGGACAGGAAGTGTAAACAGAGTCACTCGCAGCCAGACACAGCGCTCTCTGGGGCTGGGGCCAACACCCCTACACCTCGTGGCTACTGGGATGATCCAGGCTGGGGGACAACAGAGTGTCCAAGGTCACCTTCACTTGAGGCAATCAACTCTTAGTGCCTCAGTTTCCTCTTCTGCAAAATGGGCAGAAAGACTGAAACCTGTCCTAGGCTATTGTGAGGGGTCAATGACTCAGTATACACCAAACCCCCAGAACAGTACCCAGTGCTCAGCATGCTCTAGTGGGTATTAGCTAGTATAAGGAGGAGTAGGACAAAAATGACTCAAAAGCTGAACAGCAGACCAGATGGTATCCTTGTCAGGAAACCGTGATCCCCACTGACAAGAACTAAAACTTTATTCCCAAACTCTGGGGAGCTGGAACAAGGCTTTCATTCTGGGTGGCTGTAGCTAAATGTTTAGGCCTGCCTGTTGGTTCTGCCCACAAATGCCTCGATTCTTCTTCCTTGCCCTGACTCTAGGGGCGGCCACACTGCCCCAAGGACACACTGTCTCCTTGTTCCCCTCGGCACTAAGCCCCAGCGTTCAGAACACTCATTAAACACACTTCGGATTAGATTTCAGAGTCCCCGACTCCAGCCCACAAAGAGAATGGGTCCTTTCAGCTCCCTGGCTGTAATTTAGCCATGTTTTAACCACGGTGTGATCTGTGCAAAACTCCCTTCTTCCTTCATTCTGAGACTTTGCAAAGACAGGCTCTGTGTGTGTGTGTGAGTGTGTGTGTATTCCCACCGCTGTCTTGCAAACCTGTTATAAAGTGACCAGCAAAAGAAAAACATTTCTGGGAGAATTCAGCTATTCATAGCGTGGGGTTTGTCTGCTCCTGACCTTGCCCACAATTCATTGTGTTTTGATCTCTTTTAGAAGTAGATGGATTTTAAAAAACTCTAAAATTTATTGAAATTAAAAACGTTACGCTTAATCATCTTAAAACTTTAAATATCTTTTAGGCAGATAATAAAATATCATACAAAGAATGAATAAGGCAAGTAAAAACCACACTTCCTCCCGGACCGCTCAAGGGAAGCATGACACCGTTTCCAGCAAGAGAAAAAAGCCTGCCTTTCTCCTGCGCCCATTTAGTTTGGCACTTTTCTCCTAGGGCTCGGTAGTCTAATGGAGCAGCTAAGGTGCATGCAGCCCACTGAACCCGAAGGTTCTGGAAAAAACCACCTGATGTCATACACTCGGCCTTCAAAATTATTGTTCCAAAGAAGATGGAAAGTAGAAATCTCATTGAACTTAGTACCGTGTTTGAATAGAAAGGTGAAGACTTTGTTTACAAAGCCACCAAATGACATCTGTGGTCCTTAGTTCTCACCTGGCTTTATGTGCAAGCTAAGTTCTTCCACCCTACCTTTAAAACAAACCTCTCCCCCAAGAACCAATCTCTAAGAATATTACATAAAAGAAAAATTAGTCTGCTTCCAGATACTTTCTACAGAAAACATTTTTTTTTTCAATTAGTCAAGAGGGAGAATTGCGACGTTTTCTGAATCCTGAGAAGGGGGTTAAAATTTTGTTTTTAATGCAAAAGACGTTTACATTAAAAATACATGAAATCGCGGCTCTGGAGAAAACCTTCCAAACAAATATATTTTCATTCTTTTTTTATGTATCTTTCAGGTTTAATATTCTGTTAATCACGGAAGTATAGAGGTAGGAGTGGGTTAGAGTTCTCACCAGATACTTAGTACTTACTCTCCTGTGCAAACCTGGAAATCTCAGATTGACGTAAACACACAAGCTTAGGGAAAAGAAAATGACAAGTAAGTATATAACAAAAGTACAAAAAGTGTATCCAATAGAGACGGGAAATAGAGAGATGGCTGTCAGGGCCTATGGGGAACAGGGAATGGAGAATCAGTTTAATGGGCTAGAGTTTCAGTTTGGGAAGATAAAAAGAGTTTCTGGAGATAGATATGGTGGATGGCTAGACAACCATGTGTATATAATACCATTGACCATACACTAAGAAATGGTTAAAACGGCAAACTTATATATATTTTAACTGAACATAAATATGGAAACATCCTCCAAAAATACCGACAATTGCTAAAAGGACTGATAAATGCAGGGGGTGGGTAGAAAAGGTCAAGCACTGTAAAGTCTGTTCATTACTGGATGAGGGCTGGGAGTGGTGGCCGTGCCTGTAATCCTAAGCACTTTGGGAGGCTGAGGCAGGTGAACTGCTTGAGCTCAGGAGTTCAAGACCAGTCTGAGCAAGAGTGAGACCCCTATCTCTACTAAAAAGAGAAAAACAAGTCCCAGCTACTCAGGAGGCTGAGGTCAGGGGATCACTCAAGCCCAAGGATTTGAGGTTGCCATGAGCTATGATGACTCCACGGCACTCTATGCGGGGTGCTAGAGTGAGACTCTATCTCCACAAAATGGCATAACTGTTATGCCATTTTGAACAGAAGAAGCTACTACTTCTAGGTATAAAAATACTCCAGATCACATCTGTGAGCTGCACAGAATGAGGGAAGGTGGGGGTTCTACAGCCTCTGGGTCATAACCTTGCAGTGAGCTTGCCACGTACCAGCTACATGGCCCAGATAAATCACCTGTCCCACCTGAGCACTGGTTTTCCCGTCTGAACGATGGACAAGTGACAGTGCTACTCTGTAAAGGAGGGTTTGTGAGAATCATGCGAGGGAAATACACACACAGAGCCAAGCTCTGATGTCGCTGCAGAGCAGACACTCGTGCATCAGTTACTCACCGCGCTCCACTGTTAGTTGAAACACTCTCCATTTTTATTTCTAATTTTTGGTAGCTATGAAGGCCCCAACTTTGAGTTTAAACTTCACTATACTTTAATCACTGTGAAATAAAGCTTATCTTTATTTCCCACAGACCTTTAATTAGGGACCGGGGAATGAGATAACAGAGATAAATGTAAGCAGAAGGGGTGGACGGCAAGGAGCTTGTACGATCTATAAAGTAGGAAACCACTAAGAAGGAAAAACATGGTGTGTGTTAAGTGTTCACCACCGATGACAGATCCCTCCGACCAGCAACTTGCTAAAGTAAGAGAAAATATGAACACAGAGATTCTTTTTTTTGTTTTTTTAAGACAGAGTCTCCCTGGATAGAATGCCATGATAACTCACAGGAACCTCCAACTCCTGAGCTCAAGTGATCTTGCGTCAGCTTCCCAAGTAGCTGGAACTACATGCACCCCACCACAACACCAGCTTTTTTTTTTTTTTTTAAGAGATGGGGTCTCGCTCTTGCTTAGGCGGGTCCCAAACTCCTGAATTCAAGCAGTCCACCTGCCTCAGCTTCCCAGATTATAAGTGTGAGCCACCAGGCCTGGCCAGCACATACATTCTTGATTTAGGAAAAGGAAACTTACAACTTAAGTATACAGCAAAGCGTTTCCCAAAACACTGACAGTCTACTGCAAGGCCTGAAAGACACTGAAGTAGTAAACACATTTTTGAAAAATGTGAAGATCAGGCAACAAGCCCTATAGGTATTAGTATGCCACAGTTCTGAAAAATAAGTGGCTTTTTCTTTGCATATAACACCAATGATGTCAGTTCTTACAAGCAATAGAAAGCAATGCTGATCAATACCTGGGATTTAATTAAGGAGCTAATTCCACCACAGTAGGGCAAAGATTCCAAAGGGACTCTGGAAATGTGGTTCACCAAGAAACTCCCAAGCAATCATACTCTCTAACCCAGGCATCCTCAAACTACAGCCCGCGGGCCACAATTATCCGGCCCGCGGGGTGTTTTCGCCGCCACTGCCTGGTTAGCAGCCGACTCGTCCTGGGGCCTGTAGTCCAGCCCTCCAACGGTCTGAGGGACAGTGAACTGGCCCCGTTTAAAAAGTTTGAGGACCCTTGTATCCCACATCTTGAGTCTTGCATGCCTGAAGGTCCATGCGATGATTGTGCTCTCTCACACACTCATGTTGGGGAACACAGACGTTCACACACACACATATGTGCTCATGGCACCCAGGGACAGAGGTGCCATGTGGCTTACCACTCATGACATTCTCTCAAATTCACCTTTTGTGAATAAGCTGATGAATTTGTTTTTCTGACAATCCCCTTGTGTTTTGCTTCCTACATCTACCCGTTGTCACTTATGATCACCACCTGACTTATCACAACACCAATTTCCAAATACCTTCTCCAGTCAGCCCTACAGGAATAGTTGTCCTCTACTAAATCAGACATGTCACTCTACTCACCACCCGTCTCTCTCAGAGTGAAAGCCACAGTCCTTACAATGGACAAAAGGGCTCCTGGTGACCTGCCCAGCCCTGCCACCGTCCTGGGTTCACAGCCAACAGCTCACAACACTCCAGCTGAGACTTGAGGCACACACCCCACCCCAGGCCTTTGCAAAGGCTAGAACACTCTCCTCCCAAAGGTCTTCATGGATAATTCCTTCACCTCTTTCTCATCTTTGCTCAAATGTCAGCTTCTCAATGGGCTGGGCCCTGCCACCCTCCCTCCGGCCCCTGCTAAGAACTACAATTTGTCCCTGAAGCCCATCCCTCCAATTCCACTCTATTTCTATTTTTCACTTACACTTACCACTTTCTAACACCCGAAACAATGCACTTCCTTCTCTTTCTTTGCTAGAATAATGCACACTCCATCAGGACATGAATTTTTTTTATTCATCAAAACTGCATGCTACATAGTAGGTGCTCATAAAGATCTGCTGGATGAATACAAGAGTGATTTTAAAGCCATAATTACCATGAAAGCACAGTCTTAAATAAAAACAACGGTAAGTTGGAGTCAAGATTCCAAAGCCAATTAGAAAACATACTTTTATTTCAAGACATTGTTGCTCAAAGAGCTGCTGTCTTCAGAAAGCCATCGATGCAGCCCATTAACAAAGGGCCAACCACAGGAAAAATGTTCCAGGGAAAGTGAGAAAACCCAGGACAACATTCTGTTAATCAAGAAACATGTTTGGGCAGTGCCTGTGGTTCAGTGGGTAGGGCACCAGCCCCATATACCAAGGGTGGCAGGTTCAAGAACCCCGCCCCAGCCAAACTGCAACAACAAGAAAAAATAGCCGAGCATCTTGGTGGGCGTCTGTAGTCCCAGCTATTCGGCAGGCTGAGGCAAGAGAATCGCTTAAGCCCAGGAGTTGGAGGTTGCTGTGAGCTGTGACGCTACAGCACTCTACCGAGGGCAATAAAGCAAGACTCTGTCTCTAAAAAAAAGAAAGAAAGAAAGAAAGAAAGATGTTAAATTGCACAAAACCAGTCAGGTGACGGTCATACAGGAAAAGAAACATGTAAAGGGTGATCTGACTTGCACAGTGAAAGTGTTAGTTACAGCACAGATAGGCGGCGTCACCTCCCTGCGTAGCATCCCTCAGTTGGTTTTTAGTGATAAATTCTCCATATAAATGAATACACTGATGTGTTAACTCTTTCTGATTTAGTGCTTTTGGAGGTCATCAGGCCCTCATTATCTTCCATCTCACTTTCCAAGGTTTCAGTCACCCTGGGTCAACTTCAGTCAGAAAACATTTCGTGGAAAATTCTGGAAATTAATTCATAAGTTTTAAACTGTCTGCTATAGTGAGCAGCATGATGAGATCTGAGCCATCCCGCTCCATCCCCCTTTTGAGCGACGCTGCCTGTGCTCCCTGCCCGCTGGTCCCGTGGCTGGCCACATAGCTGGCCTCTCAGGATCAGACGGACTGCGCGACGTCGCAGGGTGCTGTGGTCAAGTCACCCTTATCTCACTTCACAACAGTCCCACCGGGCAAGAGCAGTGATGCTGGCAACCTGGATGTGCCAAAGAGAAGCCTTAGTGTGCTTCTTTCCTCTAAGCAAAAAGGTGAACGTTCTAGACTTACTAAAGAAAGAAAGATCCATGCTCAGAACTAATCTTATCTTTGGGAAATTGTGAAGAAGGAAAAAGAAATTCATGCTGCCCTCCGTTGCCCTGTGGACAGGGGGCTCCTGTAACCGGAACTTTGGTGCCCTTTTGGGCTCGTTCGCTAGTTACCTTTGATGCTCTTATGTGATTGTTTCATAACTTTATGAAGAAAAGGATGCCTGAGATTTGGCACAGCCAGTTGTTAACTCCTACTGGTTTTCAGTTCTTGTCTCAGTTTAAGTCCCTGCTTCTAACACAGCGGTTCTCAACCTGTGGGTCGCGACCCCTAAGGGGGTCTCCTGCATATCAGATATCTACATTACTATTCATAACAGTAGCAAAATTACAGTTATGAGGTAGCAATGAAAATAATTTTATGGTTGGGGGTCACCACAACATGAGGAACTGTATTAAAGGGTCGTGGCATCAGGAAGGCTGAGAACCACTGTAAGCCTTATTTTAAAGGAGAATATCTCCCCTAGTCACCATTTTACCAATAATTTCCTTTTATATAGGTATCATCACTACAAAGATTTAGTGGTTTTTGGGTGGCGCCTGTGGCTCAGTGGGTAGGGTGGCCGGTTCACACCTGGCCCCAGCCAAACTGTAACAACAAAAAAAAAGATTTAGCGGTTTGAAAACTGAAGTCAGCACTTTGGGAGGCTAACACAGTGGACTGCTTGAGCTTGGGAGTTCAAAACCAGCCTGAGCAAGAGCAAGACCCCATCTGCACTAAAAATAGAAAAGCTAGCTGGGAGCTGTGGCAGGTGCCTGTAGTCCCAGCTACTTGGAAGGCTGAGGCAAGAAGATTGCTTGAGCCCAGAAGTTTGAGGTCACTGTGAACTATGATGCCATGGCACTCTACCCAGAGCAACAGAGTGAGACTCTGTCTAAAAAAAAAAGAAAGAAAAGAAAAGAAAACTGAAATCAAATGTAAGTTATATAACAAGAAATTTGGGTACAGGCTACACATTTTAAATAAAATCCTGTCCTAAATTTACTAATATCGGCAGCCTACGGGGACCCAATATTAGCTCTACGATAAAAGCCATATTTGAAAACATTAGGGAAGTTTCTGAAAAAACAAGCCATTAAGACCTGACTTAAAAACAGAAAATGTTCTAAGTCTTCTATGATTTAATTTGAAATGTTAATCTACTGAGGTGACATCCAGCAAGGAAGGTACACAAATGAAAACGAAGGTGTCCCCGTCCACATTGAGTTAGGGTTACTCGGATTGATCAGTAGTGTGTACTCATTAAACGCATTTTGTTCAAATTTATAAACAATAACATTTGTTCTCAAAACAAAATACCAAAGACCATAAGCACGTTTTTAAAACAAAGATTCTGCCATCTGTCAAATGATGTGAGCTCACAGGTTTGCCTACAAACTGGACACTTAAGACTGTCTGACTGATGCAGACAACACAATGATCTAGTTTTAAAAGCCAGGATCTGCCCTCCCCGTCCAATTTCTCAGTTAATCACACAAGATGACTTTAACATATCTTAAACGGTGATGCCAACAGAAACGTGTTAATTAGAGCTGCATATTCTGGGTACTCTATTTCATTAAAAAAAACTGTGAAAATTACTTATTGTTCTTTCTTCCTTAGAGGCAGGATTAGTCCAAATTGCACTGAATCAAGAAAGAAGACTCAGTAATGAATATATCTGTAACAGAAAGCAGGGAACAGATTCATAGAAACAGGAAGTAGAATGGTGGTTGCCAGGGGCCTGGGAGGGGGACATGGGACGTCATTTATGGAAATAGGGTTTCAGGTTTGCAGGATGGAAAGATTCTGGAGCTCTGTTCCACACTATACTAAACCCCGCTGACCTGTATGCTTACAAATAGTCACATGTGCTAAATTTCACATTGGGGGGGTGGAGGGGAATTCTTTCTTACCACAATTTAAAAACACAAAAAGAAGAGAAAGCAGTAAAGAGTCAATCTCCAAGCCCGAGCTTGCTGAAAAATAATGTTTCTTTAAAAATATGATAAAAGAAACGACTAAATAAAGATATGATTAGGCCTGGCTGATTTCTTACTGGCTTGGGACAAAAATATAAACGTAAAACACAGCAGTATAGTCAGCAACACACCTGCACTTAAAATCCCTTTACATACGTTTATTCATTACCAAGTAGAGTGAGCCACTGGTGTCTTTATGTTTGATTTTCATTCATTTTTCAAAGCAGTTTGGTCTATTGAGGGACTGCCCAATAGAAAAATTTCCAAAGCATTTATTTTATCACTAACAGCTTCATTTTCCCTCAGTGTGCCTCCAGCATGTCAGGAAACCTGGGAGGAGCCCAGATAAAACAAACTTTGTTTTCTCTGCTGAAATGCCCGGTGGCTGTTACCAAGGACTGGGAATAGTATAGCTTTCAGGCCCCGGTGGTTTCAGGTTTTTTGTTTTGTTTTATTTTCAGTAGAGGAGACATAACTCTCACCAACACATGACAAGTTTTACCAAATCCTTGTATGATTAGCTCTCTGAAGAACAAACTGGAAGAGCTACAAATATTCTCTCTTTTTTTTTTTTTTTTTTTGGAGATGGAGTCTCACTCTGTCGCCCTGGGTAGAGTGTGCCCTGGCATCAACCTAGCTCACAACAACCTCAAACTCTTGGGCTCAAGCAATCCTCCTGCCTCAGACTCCCGAGTAGCTGGGACTGCAGGAGCCCACCATGATGCCTGGCTAGTTTTTCTATTTTCAGTAGAGATGGGGGTCTCGCTCTTGCTCAGGCTGGTTTCCACCTTCTGAGCTCAAGCATCCACCTGCCTCCCAGAGTGCTAGGATTACCATGCCTGGCCAAGACAAACATTCTTTTTTTTTTTTTGAGATGGAGCCTCAAGCTATCCCCCTGGGTAGAGTGCCATGGCATCACAACTCATAGCAACCTCCAACTCCTGGGCTCAAGCGAGTCTCCTGCCTCAGCCTCCCAAGTAGCTGGGACCACAGGCGCCCGCCACAAC
>CAUYQV010038280.1:0-41670 GCA_963574575.1 Galagoides demidoff | reverse complement strand
AGTTCTATTTTACACACATATCACCTAGAAATGTTGTATGTGTAATAGTCGAAGCTATCACTGTTTTTTCAACTGTAATACCCTCTAGCTACCTTATTCCTTGAGTGATTAAATTTAATCTTAAAAAAAATAACACATAGAGATTAGCAATATAAACAAAGACAAATGTTTATATGAGTGTCCTGGAACTCATAGAAACTTATAAAGCATACTGGAGGTATATTTTAATTTATAATTTGTATAATTAATGTATTGTTTTATGTCCTATGAATAAATATTATACACCCTAAAGTTCAGACAGAAAAAAAATCTCTTTATACTTATGTTTTAAGCCTAAGTGATTATACAAAAAAATGTATGATTTAGAATTATTGGTACATTATTATTTTAGTAATGTTCTGGAAAAACATTTGAGGAAGAAAAATATTTCCATGTTTCTGTTCATAATAATTATATGATCTTTTGAAATGCCATACATTTCAATTCATATCAATAGATGATACCATCCTACAGCTCCTTGCCATCACCATAACTTAGTAAACTAGGAACAGGAGCTTCATGGGGATCATCTAAGAATGAGGCATCTGTGGAGAGAGATTTTCCCTGCTCCATGGTACAGTAGGTGGATGCATGTGGAGCTTTTAATAATACTAGACTGCAAATTCATTAGCATTCACTTCACTGACAGAGGGTTTGTTGTATTTTTTTTCTGAAACCAACATGGGCTAGTGATGGCTCCAGCTGACACTGTATAATAAAAGTGAGATCATGTGAGCTCTGAGACTAGGTCATAAAACACCATACATTTTCTACCTCGTTCTGTGGTACCATTGCTCTCCAACGCTCATGTTGTCATGAAGGAAGTCTGACCATATGATGACTCCATGCGTTGAGAAGCCAGTGCCCAAACCACACAATCTTCCCAGTAGAAAATTATCATTTGAGGCCAGATACTGAGTTGTTGGTGGTCCCATGGAGGTCAGAATCAGTCCCATTCTCTCCCTAGAAAGATGGATTGGATGTTACGAATGATGACACCGCACATGTGCACTGTGTGCATGGAAAGACACTTCTCACATTATGAGGCTTTCTGTGGAGAACAAGGCAGCCTCCCAACCTGTTCCATTTGGCATGAGAGAAATAGTAGACGAGAGGTTCTGGTTTCACTGTGGCTAGTGGATGGGACCAGAGCAAGGTCAGGGATTCTGAAAACTTTCTGCCAACTCCAAAGGAGAGAGTTTGCAGTTTTCTTATCAATTTATCCATATGTGGGTCAAAAAGGGGAAGGGAAGATGTGGGGCATGAAAGCTATCAATTGTGAAATATCAAAAATGGAGTCAATCTCTGTAATGTCAGTCCAAACCAAAAAAGTGTGAGTGACATACCAACATAATACATACCATTTCCTTTGATTCTATAACTAGTTTAGAATTTGGGGTGGAAATATATGGAATGATGTTATTTGACAAATTCTGCCTCCTGGGAAGCAGTTGTCATTCCAGAAGTCTGGCCCGTTGCTTGGTGAAGCTGAAGTTTAAGAATGCAAAGAAAAAATAAAATCTAGTAATTATGGCCTAAAGAAAAAAGTGAGTGAAAAATAAGAGTGATTTTAGGTCCCAACTGCAGCAACTCAAAGTTCCTAGGTGAGAAATCATAGAAGAGAAATAATTCACATCCTTTGTGTCCTGCTTAAAATTATCACCTACATGTTCCATGCACCTTAATATATTTATGTGTGTGTTATTTTATGCCACTAAGTGGCATTTTTCTTTGTTTGTTTTTTGAGACAGAGTCTCACTTGGTCACCCTTGGTAGAGTGCGCTGACTTCTTAGCTCACAGCAACATCAAACACTTGGAGTCAAGCGATTCTCTTGCCTCATACTGCATGTCCCCACCACAGTGCTCAGCTATTTTTAAGAGAAGGGGGTCTCACTCTTGCTCAGGTTGGTTTCCAACTCATGAGCTCAGGCAATCCACCCACCTTGGCCTCCCAACTGCTGGGATTACAGGAGAGAACCCCTGCGCCTGGTGGCTGTGCCACTAAGGTTTGTAGTGGCTTATTATGAACCAATAGCTACAGTAAAAACACCAGGAGGCCCAGGGCTCCAAATTCCAAGCAGCTGATTTTTCCCAGATTCTCCTAAATAAGCTAAATTTAAGTTGTTTGGTTGTTGTTGTTTTTTCACTTGATAATTGACCCAGATTTTGTCATCCATCCAAAATGTGTGCTATCTTACTCACCTCCCCAGAAGAAAGAATGAATTCTTGTGCTGTAACATAATCTCACATGCCACCACGTTCCTGTCCGCAGGGTGGTGTTGACAGGTTGTAGAGACAGAGGGCGCTCATGTGGATGCCGCATCTTCTCCCAGAAAACTTTGTAAATACTGGGAAAACTGCTGGTGTTCTCCTGAGGACCATTGCATAGAGCTTTTCAAGGTTACGTTCCTTGAGTCTGTATTATCTAGTTTTCTTTAAAAATACCTTGACAATTTCACTATTTAGTATACACCCTGCCGATTGACATGTATGCATGAAAAGAATGAGTGAAAACACAGATGCAACTTTTATTCTTAGCAATGTTAATGAAGTCAACAAAAAGAGCTGTTGTGTTTTGCAAATATTTTCTCTTTTTTGTTGCCATGGAAATTAGTATAACTATCCAAATGTTCATGGCATGTACGCTAATGTCATGACTCAGTCAAACATTGTACAATCATACATATGTAAATTTTGCTAGTTTGAAAATAATCTGTGCATTAAGAATAACATTTTTACGTATTTGGGCCATGATTATGCAATGCTCTTGTTTAATGGGTTATGCTTACTTAATATATGTTCATTCTATAAGTCTGTTGCTTGAATGGACATAAAAGTTCTGAAGATTCCTTTTTTTTTTAATGCATTCTACTAGGTATCAATAAAAATATGGTAGGTAAAAAAATTAAAACCCATTATTTTAGCAACTTGGAAATATACAATACAATAGGCCAGGCACTATGGCTGACGCCTGTAATCCTAGCACTCTGGGAGGCTGAGGCGAGTGGATAGCTTGAGTTCACAAGTTCAAGACCAGCCTGAGCAAAACTGAGACCTCGTCGCTTCTAAAAATAGAAAAACTGTGGCAAGAGGATCATTTGAGCCCAAGAGCTGGAGTTTGCTGTGAGCTATGATGCCATGACACTCTACCTAGCGCAACAGCTTGAGACTCTGTCTCAAGAAATAAAAATAAAAATAAAATAAAATAAAATAAAATAAAATAAAATAAAGCAACACATTTTTAACATTGCAATAACAAGAAAAGGACATGTTGGTGAGGTAATTAATATGTTAATCAGTTTGATTTAATCTTTCTACAATGTATTTACATAGGTCAAAGGATCATATTGTACCCTATAAGTAAACATACGGTTATTATCTGTTAATTAAAATAAAGCAAAATGTAAATATAAAAATGAACACAAAATAAAGTAAAAAAAATTTGCCTTAATCCTATGATGTACTACAAAATAGTCTAGAATACAAAAATAGTTTAAGTAATAAAACATAACGAATCTGCAAAAGAGAGTGAGTATAGCCAAGGAAGAGAATAAAGATGAGAAAGTATTTCATTCATTTCGGTAGTTAGTTTTCAGGACAATGAATACAAGAGTAAATCTAAGTAAACTAAACTTTTAACTTTATTAAAGACTAAGAAAATTATTTTATTAAGTTTTAGCAGTTCATATTCAGGACACTGGTACACTAAAGTAAACTACATAAACTAAATGTTCAATTTTAACAAAGATGGGCAAAATATGGGGGTTTTTGCAGTCTTTGGCCGGGGCTGGGTTTGATTCATTTTTAGCATATCGTGTTCAGAACGCTGGTACAACAAGTAGATCTAAATAAATTAAACTTGCAGATTTATTAAAGATTGACATTTCAAATGTCTTTTGTTCACAATAAACATATGTCTGCAAATCTAGATATTTGAAAAATGTAACCCGTTTTGTCAAATGTAAAGTACTGCTCATTTCTATGACCTCAATACATATTACTGGATTTTTATGCAAACGAAGGCTTAACTTTAGGAGATGTTTAAATATTATTCTAGTTTCTATTTCCCTCGTGAAAGATGAGCGTTACCTTACAGTCTCTGAGAACTGTCATTCTGCAAATATATTCAGTGGGGATAGTGTCGATAGGAAATACAAACTGGGTTCAATTTATACAGATTTGACACGTTTTAAGCAACATTTCTCATTATTTTCCCTTATAAATCTTTAGGCAAACAGTAGTATGTTTGACAAATTAAGAAAGTTATAACATAAAAACAAGATCAAATAGGTGTTAATAGGAATATACATAAATATGACCCAAACTTATAAATTTTAAAATGCCCTAAGGAAGTGAAGTCTATTTGCTTCTCCTATTTTATGGCCTTAATTCCGATGTTGATTTCAGGGAAGGAATATATATTTCTAAAATCAATTTTAAAGGTGTACTTTCCCTAGACAAGCTAAAGTAATAAGTGGATCAAAGTTTTAATTTATAAAATGAACAAAATATTTAAAACAGAGCACTTAACAAATGTAAAATGCATTAGGAGCCCACGTTGTGTGACCTGATATCATATATTCCTGTTTCTGTCTGGGGCATTGGATGGGAAGATAAGGATCAAGGGAACAAAATCTGCTCAAGCTTAATTCATTTTTTAATGTATTCAAATTATTTATGAAGTGAAAACACATAGAACTGAAACTCTGAGGTGATAACTGAGCCAATTCTTTTGCGATTAAAGGATTATATAGTTTTCATATTAAAATGTATTATTTTAAAATCTGGTATGGTCAGCAGCTGATATTTTGAACATTTTAAATATTCTACTCTGTTTTGCTTATCTTATGGATGTCCAATTACTCCAGCAATATTTTCTTTAAAAAAAAGAAGCTATGTTCATATCAGTGCATTTCTTTTGCTCCTTTGTTAAAAGTCAGTTGGCTATGTACTTGGATCTATCTTTTTTCTTTATTTTCTTCTTAATCTATGGGCTATACCTTCATCAGTACCACGTATGCATTGTTGTGGTTGTACAGCCGGCTTTAATATTCAGCAGAATAATTCCTCCTGTTCTATTCTTCTTTTACAAAAAAAAATATGTAAATATATAAAAATATATAGCTTCTCCAGTTATTTAGATGTTTGACTTCCTCTATTATCATTGTTCAGTTTTCAGTATAAAATTTCTATGTATGCTGTGGAAACATTTTTGGTGTACCTAAATGTTTCATCTTTTTGAGAGACTATAAATGGTACTATAAATTTAGTTTTAATGAAGCATTGATTCACTGTAAAACTACAGAGATATAATTAATTTTTATTTGTTATTATTTTATCCCGTGCTTTTATAAAGTAAATTAATTCTAAGTCTTTTTTCTTAATTATTTCAGGTGACCTAAATATACCCTTCTGCAGTCTGCAAATATATACAGATTGATTTATTCCTTTCTAACATATATGAATTTTCTTCTTTTTTCTTTTTTTCTCCTTGTCTTTTTTTCCTTAACATGTTGACTAGAACTTTCAGTTTTATTTTGAAAAACAAGTGTAGGGAGAGAGCACCCTTGCCTTCTTTTTCATCATTGGGGAAATATCACATCACAGAATCTGATGTTAGTGATAGAAAAATTATATTTAATAAATTATTTATCCTCTTAATATCATAATTTAATTGCATTGGTTATTCATAGGAGAGAAATGTGCTGCTTAGTTATATTTTCTAATTCTTTTAGAGAAGTCAGGTAGTCTTATAATTTAAAAAGTTTGATTATGTCAGTATTTTATAAAATTATCAATATGTGCACAAGCTACCTTATTAACTACAAGAATTGATTTTTTTTATTTAACTAAATGATCCTGAATTATGAAAATAGCAGAAAAAAGCATATATAAAGAGACATAGGCTTGGTTATATTATATCAACTGGAAAACCTCAGTTCTATGTAAATGGAATTTAAATTTTGTGAAATAAAGATACTAGCCTTCTAACATTTTGAATTCAAGAACTTTCAGTAAATTCAAAACTAATTTAGAATTACTGAACATAATTTTATAAAATAAGTGTTTTTTCCTCCTCGCTGTTTACCATGAAGTCACAACGATGAACAATAACAACAACAATAAATGGGATAATAGTCTACTCCTTAGAAGGCTGAGCCAGCTTGCTAAAATTCAAGATAATTCTAAAGGGCTTCATAATCCAGTTGCAGTGGATAGTATGTGATACTGTCAGTGAAAGAGGTAAGCTATATTCATAGTTGAAGCCTTTTGTATGGATGTGTTATTTTTGGCATCTTAATACTGGCAGCACAATATAGCATAATGAATATATGGCAACTCATTAGTTACATTAGATCAGTTCTTTAGACTAACTCTTTGTTTCTCTAGTGTACAATGTGATATGACACCCAGGAAATGCAATTTTAATTTTAGAATTGAAACATGAATTCTTCATTTCATGGAAGTCTTAGTAAACAAAAACTTTCATGTAAGTCTCTCTCTGGAACTTTCTTTCAGCTAAAGATAGTGTCCTTTCCCAAAGAAGAGCATACATAATCATTGATCAGTGCAAGGTAATAAAGGATGCATTAATTCAAGATGTACATAAATTCACAATAATTCTGAATAATACTGATAATTCTGATGTGCATTAATTCAAGATAATTCGAAAGGGCCATTTCAGCTCCTGATCTCTTCATAGTGTCTGCTGAGACGTGATGCAATTGCAGGGCGGTTGAACTTCTGTGTTCAATCCTTTTTTGTTCATTTCACTACTGGTGTTGGTCGGAAGAGTAATTATCTAAACTTTCTGCACACAAAAGAAAACGGAACTGCAATAGCACCTACGTGAATTTTTTCTTATAAAGTATAATCCATCATCTTTCTCCAATAGCAATTGAAAGTTGCACATGGAAAAATATATAGACAAAACTAACAACATTTCTAATACCTCCTAAGAAGTTAGTTTTGTTATATTCCCTATGTAACTAAGAAAAGTGAAAGCAATAGCATATTAATCAATGTGAAGTATCAAGAAAGGAGACACCAGGAGGAAACAAGTGTAATATTATATTCTTGCATGTTAATATATTTCACTAATCACAAACTCCATGCCAATTTTAAATACATTAAACATTTATGTACTAAACCATCTAGATGGCTATCTATAAAATGGCCACAATAATTCCTTACACACTTGTGCCCTTGTTCTGTTCCTGCTACCAAGAAAACAATATGTATTACTCCTCCCACTGAATCAGTCTGGAGGTATCACATTAACTATACTACAATGTAATAGTAGTGAAAATGATGGTATAGGTACGAAAATGGCTACATAGACCAATGGAACAGAACATGGAACCCAGATACAAAACCATCTACCTACAACCAGCTGATCTTTGACAAAGCAGACAACAACATACACTGGGGGAAAGAAGCACTGTTTAATAGATGGTGCTGGGAAAACTGTATAGTGACATGCAGAAGAATGAAACAGGATTCCCTACATCTCACACTCAAATTAATTCAAGATGAACATGAGACTTAAGTCTAAGGCATGAAACCATGAGAGGAAAATGTGGGGAAAACACTCATCTAGACACTGGCATGAGCATGAATTTATGCTGGAGACCACAATGGCAACCATGGCAATAACGAATTAATAAATGGGATTCGATTCAACTAAAAATGCTTCTTCACAAATAAGGAAACAATCAACAGAGCAAATAGATAAGGCACAGAAAGGGAGAGAAGAATTGTAAGCTGCACATAAGATAAAGGGCTAATAACCAGAATTTACAAAGAATTCAAGTCAATAGGCAAGAAAAAAAAACCTATTAAAAATTGGCAAAAAAAAAAATACAGAAACAGACTTCTCAAAAGAAGAAAAACTAATGGAAAATAAACATGAAAAATGTTCAACATCAGTAATCATTGGGGAAATGTAAATTAAAACCACAAAGAGACACCACCTTAAAGAAGGGCTTTCCAAAAACAGTTGATGCAGATGTGGATGTGATGCAGAGAGAAAAGAACGCTTACACCTTGTTTGTGGAACTCCAAATTAGTACAACCTTTATGAAAAATAGTATGGATAGTCCTCAAAGAACTAAAAGTAGACTTACCAGTTGATCCAGCAATCTCCCTACTGGATATCTACCCAAAGGAAGAGAAGACTTTTCATCAAAATACATCTACACTTGAATGTATTATTGCAACATAATTCACAATTGCAAAATGCAGTAAGTGTATACCATTGAGTACTACTTAACAATAAATATTAATTAATTAATGCATTTGTAACATTCTGCATGTAACAGAGACTTTTGTCCTAAGTGAAATATCTCAAGAATGGAAAAACAAACTCCACATGTACTGTGTATAAATTATGACTAATGAATGATCAACCAATGGGGAAGAGGAAGGAGAAGAGGAAAAATCTAGCTAATGGTGACAGTGGACACGATTTGAGTGATGAGTATACCTATAGCTAGTACTCAAGCATTACAAAAGTCATCTAACCAAAAACATCTTACCTCCTTAATATATTGAAACTTGAAAAAAGAGAAAACAAAAGAAAAAATAAATTGCATCAGGACTATCCTTAAGACTTTGTTTGGCCATGAGATTATGTGAAAATGACCATGTGTGAACCCTGGGCTTAATGTTTAAGATAGTCTCTTAGAAGTCAGCTTTCATGTAAGGAATTCCCACTTTCTGAAGGAAAGCAAGACGACTTACTCATAGAGACCGCAGAATGAAAGACAATTTTTGTGAAGAGAGAGACCCAAGCACCTTTCAACCATTCCAACAACCCGGCTGAACTGGCAGACATGTGCCAGGCACATATCCTCCAGCAACAGCTGAGCCACTGCAGCCAGCGTCCTAACATCACCTGGAGTACAGACAATCCATTTCTGTCAAATCCCACCCAAAGCGAAACATTAGGAAGGAATAAATCAGTGTGGTTTTGAGCCAGCATGTTATGGGTAGTTTTTTTATCCAACATTAGATAACTGAAATAATAACATGATCCCTTTTACAATTGTTTCTAATTTCTCACCCTGTTTAATGATCACTAAAAGATTTCCTTCTGTAGAAAAGATACAAACTGGAAAATTTGTCTAGTAGCCTTTCTTAAAAAAAAAGATCCAATTTATTTCAGGGAAGAAAAATTATAATGAATTTATTTCGTATATAATGCTTTCGTTCATTTAAAATAAACTAAAAGAGAGAAGCATATAACCCAGCTATAAGTTATACACTATACTACTAAAGAAAAATAGTTTTCCATAGATAGTACACAAAATGTGTAATATTTTTCTTTACATATAGGAGCTGATCTTTTTATTACCATTTATTTCATACTAAAGCCTACATATGGTTTTGGACACAGAATATAAAAACCAACTTCAATTTTCACTTAGAAGAGCAGAGAGTCTGCATTATTTTAAAGCTTGATGAGATTTCAAGAAGAACAAATATGATAGATCTTCTCTGGGAGAGATCACCAGTCTGAATCAGACCTGCTTTTAATTCTCTGTGTTTTGAAAATCCAAATAAGTTTTCTCAGACCATCCCTCCATCCTTCTTCCACAGTTTACTATTGCTAACAAGTAGTTTCCACTTAATAAAGTTCTTAATTTTTCTTCTTAAAGCTGAAGGTATTAACCTAGATTCTACTATACAGCAACCAAATAATTACCCTACATAGTATGGTCATCAGTAAAATGGAAGGTAGCCTAAAAGTTGGCTTACAGAAAATAATTCAGTAAGCCTGGCTATCTTTGAATCATGCTATTTCTGCTTTATTATTGTCATTTTTAACTCCTTTTCTTTAAGAGCTAGATATGGGGAGTATATATTTTAGACTTTATTTATGTATTTATTTATTTTTGAGACAGAGTCTCTGTTGCTCTGGGTAGAGTGCTATGAAATCATAAATCACAGCAACCTCAAACACTTGGACTTGAATAATCCTCCTGCCTCAGCCTCCTGAATAGCTGGGATTACAGGTTCCTGTCAGAACTCACAGCTAATTTTTCTATTTTTAATAGAGAAGGGGTCTTGCTTTTACTCAGGCTGGTTTTGAACCCCTGAGCTCAGGTATTCCTCCCACCTTGTCCTCCCTAAATGCTAGGAGTATAGGTGTGAGCCACTGTGCCCAGCCAGCCTAGACTTAAAAATAGTTACACTTAAAGAAGAATGAGAATCATGAAACTAGGCTTTAGTTATGCTCTCTTAATATCTTTTGTTCTCATATATTCCTAATTCTCTACCATCTGTTATAATCTTAATTGTTTATCCAGTAAAGAGATCTGGGCATCAATGGCAATAGTACATCTGTCTCGTTTTTTTTTTTTTTCTTTTTTCCCTTTATATCCTTTATTTTTTCCATTGAAACTTTCACTTTATTTACACTGATCAATTACAGTCATATGTGATTTAATGAAGGTCCATTTTGAGAAAGGTGTCATTAGGTCATTCTGTTAATGTGTGATCATGGCAGAGTGTACTTACAAACCTGGACAGCCTAGCCTACCACACACCTAAGCCTATAGGTATAGAATAGCCTATTGTTCCTAGGTTACAAACCTGTACAGCATGTTACTATTCTGAATACTGTAGGGAATTCTAACACAGTAATAAGTATTTGCATATCTAAAAATAGAAAAGCTACAGTAAAAATGCAGTATTATAATCTTATGGACCAACCACCAACCTATATAATCTATCATTGATTTAAATGTCATTATATGGTACATGACTATTTATTAATTGAAAGAAAATATTAAAATCACTCTCAAATTTTTTATTTTTAGACAGTAGCATAAGATATTTTAAATTGTCATCTTAAAACTAATCCAGTTTCTGATTTAAAAAATTTAAAATCTTAAAATATTTTTATTAATAAAAACATTAAATTTTACCATAATGTCATTATTTCAAACATATTCTTGAGGCAATTCAATGAAAATTCCTAAGTGCTGTTAAGTCGAAACACAAGGATTGTATTTTGAAAAGAATATAAATAACATAATAGAATATACAATATTTATTTGCAGGAATTTTCCATTTTACAGTGATTGGAGAAGTAGATGTTGTGAATGTCAGTAAACACAACAAAGCCTAAGGCAGGCCCATGGAGAAAGATAGCTTCCAAAAGACACTTGTGGATCAAAGGAGTAGGGTGCTGGCCCCATATGCCGGAGGTTGTGGGTTCAAACCCAGTCCCAGGCAAAAACTGTAAAAAAAAAAGAAGAGAAAAGAAACAGCTTCCCTTCAAGTGATGAAATTTCAAAGGGAAATTCAAAGGGAGAAAAGGCTCCTTGCTTGTATTCACTCCTACATATATAGGTCACACAGCAGCTAAATGTTTCTTACATACTTTTCATAAAAAAGTAGCCATGACATTTAATATTGCTGTGTTTTGTTTTGTTTTGAACTTTCAGCCTGTGTGATAGAGAACATTCGTTGTCCCAGCTACTCTGGAGGCTGATGCAAGGGGATCTCTTGAGCCCAGAAGTGCAAGGCCAGAGCCTGTGCAACATAGTAAAACCTCATCTCCCAGGGGTAGAGGGAACCCTTTCACAAGATCTATATCTATAAGCATCTAAGCATCTGATTTGGGATAAGTTATAAAATTTCTAAGAATATAAGTGGGGAAGTGAATGTACCCTGCCCCAGAATGTACCCATCCTCCATAATTCTACTTTACTTTTTAGACATAGGTATTTAACTTAAAAATTTGTAAAATAGGTGAAGATATGCCAAGATTCTCTTGGTATTTATTAATGTATTGTGCATCTTGAAGATATAGAGAAGAAAATTAACTCAAAGAGTCACATAATTTATTTATACTTTCACTTAATTATCAATTTTTATGATTAAACTATAGTCTGTACCAGCCATTCTCAACCTGTGGGTCAGACCCACAGGAACTGTATTAAAGGGCCACTGCATTAGGAAGGTTGAAAACTATTCTATACTTATCTCATTTTATATGGTAAATCCATGTAAGAACCCTACAAAGTAAATTTTTATTTCTTTTTTAGAATTGTGAAGCATGTACCTGCAACTGTTAAGGAAGATATCTGGGGTTATCAGGTTATTGTTTAAGCCATTTAGTAAGAAAAAAGAAAAATCTCTTACTAAGAAACATCTGGCTCATTCTCTTGCATTTTACAGTTGGAACATCTAATTCATAGGATACTTTTATGCATATATCAACCTAGACATTTCTGAGAAAAGAGATCAGAATCAGAGCATTTTTACTGTGATACTAAAACTAATCAGTTTTCAGTGTGGATCCTCAAATATTAGTGGTAGCAGATTGCCCATTCAAGTGTGAAAGAGATGTGTGTGTGTGTGGTGTATATGAGATCTGACAGTTGACTTAGAGAACTCATCCTAGGAAAAGTGCTTTACCTCATTGCTGAATATAACTACTATAGTCACCTTCAAAGTGCTCCTGTTGGGAAGCTAGGTACTAATGCCAGCACCTACCCTACCCATCAGAGCAATTTTGAAACTCTTTTTTTGGAATTACTAGCAGAGCTGCTGTTGTATGGCACACAAACACACAATAATGAGTGCCATTCAGCAAGACACCACCACACATCAGCATGAACATGGCTGTGAGACACTGATATACTAAGGTTATGAAAACTCCCAGGTTGTCTGTACAGTGCTGCCCACATAAATCCATGGTGCCAAGTTCCTAAACTTAATTGTCAGACCTCATTCCACGATGCCCCTGATTGTCATTCTAGAAAAAAAGTTCCAAAATTGCTTCAAAGGTGAACTAGAGCACCTAGCTTCACAAGGGGACTGCTTTGAAGGTGACTAGCAAAGTGATGCTATGCAGCAAAGAGCTATGTAGCACTTTTTCTAGGATAAATTCTTAAATAGGATTGTCAGAGCTCTTATACGCTTGCATGTGATCATTGACTTGTGGAATTCATTTTAGAATAAATGGGTCATAAATCTTCTGATGACCCTATCCTGAACATCCTACCATTCTTTTGACCTCTGCCACCTTTGTCTGCCTCTTCTAATAATCAGAATACTGAGCCTGAAGATTCTAATTTGTGAAGGTGGTAAAAAGATGACATTTACTCACTCTACTTTTCAGGAGTTTGGGGAGGATAAAGAATAGGAAAAATCAAGAAAGTAATTGTAAAAATGATATTTTCAATGTCCAACTGCTTTGGCCTAAGAAGAAGCCCATGTACAATATTAGCCATCTAAAACCACATCTGAATAAGATACAGTAGGGTTTGATATCACATGCAGCACTTTTTTTTTTTTTACCCTTAGTTGCTGAGTAACCTTAACAAATTACTTATCATTTATGAGAATTAATTGATTGAAACTTTAAAATGGAAAAAATAATTTTATCTATTTTATGGGATTATTTTGAAAATTTACTGAGATTATATAATGTAGTTTGAACCTTGGCATATATAAAAGGGTTACCAAGCATTATCTATTTATTATTACTACTATATAAAATTCATGTAGGGGTTTCCAGATTATGATAGTCATTAAGAGTTATGTTCTTCACATCTGTGTATTTTTATTTTATTTTATTTATTTTTTGAGACAGAGTCTTACTATATTTACCTCAGTAGAGTGCTGTAGTTTTACAGCTCACAGCAACCTCAGACCCTTGGGCTCAAGTGATCCTCTTGTCTCAGCTGCCCAAGTAGCTGGGACTACAGATGTCCACCACAATGCCTAGTTACTTTTTTGTTGCAATTGTCGTTGTTGTTTAGCAGGCCCCCGGCTGGATTCAAAACCACCTGCCTTAGTGTATGTGGCCAGCACCCTAATTACTGAGCTATGGGTGCAAAGCCACATCTGTGTATTTTTAACAGGGACTTTATATTATGGCTCTATTTGTAACATTAATTACATTTCCATGTTATTGTAAATAATATTTCCAAAATTATGTTTTCTTGCTTCTGTCATTTTATTGCTGTTTCACACAGCAATAATTCCACCATTTCAAATGAAGTAGATACTTTGTGTAATTAGGGGGAATATTAAGTATACATAAATTTTGATTTTTGTATTTACACTTATATGAGATGATATATTTAGTATTTTACAAATGAAATATTAGCATCTAATTTTTCATAGGATCATGAATACATAGTGTTATTTAACACTCAATATTTTTATTAATTTTGTTTAAATTAGTGAATTATTTTATTCTGGCAATTATTTCTATCTTGTAAGTAAATTAATGGGAAAACAGGATTTTTAATACATAAAACTTCAATTTAAAATCTTTGCAAAATTTCACTTATACTGTAAAAGAAGATGTAGTATAATTTTTTCCATTTATCTTGTTTAAAAATTTATAATTCAGTCAGAGGTAGATCTTGAAATATTTACTAGTGATATATTTAGATGGAAAACAAAGGTTAAATTACATTTTCTTTGGAGTTGAAATTTTCATATCTATAGCTATTTAATATCATAAGAATTAAAATGATCACCAATGTTAGTATTAAATATGTTTAAATATATTTTACTATAATGTAATGCATTGTGTTGGCAAAATAGTACATAGATGCTTTATGGCAGTTTTAACATTAGATGTTCCTTTTCAGTGGTTCTCAACCTTCCTAATGCTGCTGATCCCTTAATACAGTTTCTGTGGGTCACAACCCACAGGTTGAAAACCAGTGCTTTAAACAGACATAAGTAACTGAGCCATGTTTATACTCCTGATTTTTACCATGTAAATAAACACAATAATATGTAACTTGGGCCATAGAATAGTAAAAGGAGACATAGTTTATAGCTATAAAAGCTTTACAGCCTTTTTTGTGTGTTAAGCCTATATAACTGAGAATTAAAGGCATTTACCAAAACCTTGAAAAACGTCAAAAATAGAAATGGATGTAGCACATGGGTTTGTTTCTTTCTCTAATGAAAGATAATATGTGTTACAAACAAATTTTATATTAACTCTTTTTACTCAACCACTAAAAGTCCTGTAACTACCATTGTTTGTATTTTACGGGTGAATGAGATAGGCTAGTCAACGATATGATTAGTAAATCACAAAGGTATGAGTGTGGGCCCTTGTGGTTTAAATCTTGATCCCACAGTTTGAACATTGTATCATTTTATACAAATAAAAGCTAAGGTCAAAAAAGCAACAATTATTTTGTTCTTGTAATTATTCTTTATAATATTTTTCTCATAAATATTAAAAAATTGACTTATTTTTCTTAACATCTATTACTGTGACTGCTAGAAATCAGATGAAAGTTACTCCCTGTACAAGTTATTCTTTGTTTTAACTTGATTTTATCATCCATTATAAAAACATCTAAAGTATAATCAAAAGCAGCATAAATGTATAGATTAAGTCTTATGTGCTCTCTTTTGAAGTACATGGCTTACTTGAACTATAGTGACATCTTGTGGCCCAAAATGTTTTGTTTTGTTTTTATATGTAAATCATTGCTCATATTTTCTGCTTCACTTCAATACTAGGTTTTAAAGCAAGCAGTTTTCATTCAAGAAAATGCCACTAGCATAAATTCTAAAAAAAAAAAAAATCCCCAAACATAGCAGAAACAAAATATTCAATAGGGTAAATTAAAATTTGATAATAAACATATCCTAGAATCAATGTTGACCTAATTTCTTTAAGAAGTGGGTGTATGACTTGAGGCATATTTTTATTTTTAAAATATTGAAGGATGTGTGAGAAAAGACGTCACTACATCTCAACTTGGAAAGCTAGTAGCTCCAATTAATACAGAAAGTGTATTAAAAAGGAGTTGATATCATTTAAAAAATTTAACTGCAATCCTAATATCTGTATTTTAAACCAATTTTTCTTTAAGGATATGTGCATCAGTTTTGAAATTTATAACCTCTGATTTTTACTTTTTGAGTACACACAGAAAAAAATAGCACTTATAATTTTTTTAGCCTCCATTCTTCCCAATTATTTCAATATTTTCCAGATGGCATCTCATTATTTTTAGTACTCTCAGGGGTTCCTAATTAAACACATTAAATCACATCTTCAGAATTTCAACGGAAAGTATTATATCATCTCTAAAGCTCATAATAATTTATCTTAAGAGAATAGAATTACAAACAAAACAGTATTATGTTGGCTTGAATGTATAGAGGGCTGCGGTTTGTAAAGCTGATTTGTAAGCAATAAGTTAATAATGAGATATATATATATATAATTTAAATTTATTTATTTAAAGTAATAGTTAATTCATTTTATATGAATAAAATATACACTTATGATTTAATTATGTGTATCTAAATCTTAATCGGTCAAGTTTTAGACAACAATTAGTTCGTTGAGTATAATCACCAGTCTCCACAGAATTAGCATTTACATAACAATTTCTTTAATTCTCTTGTTGTTATAATTTAGTGTATGTACTTCCGCACTGAGCACTGTTTTTGGTTCATTGATGTGTGTTTGTTCTACAAATTCCAAAATGAGTACAACTGTTATAATAACTAGACTTTGTTTTATTAGATGCTGGTGGTCGATTATATGTTTACTGATTTTCATTGCAAAGATAAATAAGGAGACACCAAACGCATTCTCAGTCAGAAATGGGAACTTCGTAAATATGAGGATAATAGTTACAGCAAATTTGGGTACTTCCAACTGATAACTGAAAGGAAGTTTTACCTTAACATTTTCTAGATTATTTACACAAATCAATACAAAAGGCGACTCTTACTCTATGGAACACTGTTAACTTTAACACAAACCTGGAGTAAATGGACAGCGTCTAACAGATATATTAATATTCTGACCATCCATACTTCTCATTCCTCCTTACTAAAATATTGACTAAAATCTGCATTACATTGTTGGCTGGGGACAAAGATATGCTCTCGATGATAAGAACCTATGTTTAATGTCCCTAAATGCTATATATTTAGTGTTTTGATAACTCTTTTACTCTGTAAATTAAAGTTGCTCTTTAAATTATTTATGAATAGTTCTGCAAACACATGATTTTTAAAATAATTATTTCAACATGCTTGAAGATGAACTCTAAACAAATCTTAGAAATTCTTTCTGTGATCCATGAATAAATAAGAATAAAATGTATATATCATAATGTAAAAGTGATACTTTTAATTTTTGAACTATATTTGTACTTATTTCTTTGAGATTTTGAGGTATAATTTATAAATAAAAATACATACCTATTTAAGGTGTACAATGATTATTTATAGATATGTGAATGCATTGTGAAATGATTACCACAATCAAAATACTTACATTTGTCATAACAAATAAAACAAGGTAGTTTATTTTGAGGAGTACAAAACAGGTGAGAAGTAAATAAATGTGTTAATGAAAAAACAATGATTTTATGGTAAAAGAAATAAGGCATAAAGCCAATATTCTTTTTGCATCTATATTACCTAAGATAATTGACAAGGAAACACTATTCTATATAACAGTATGTGTAATACTTTGTGTGCAAACAAGGAAAAAACACTATGGAGCTGAGGAAAAGCATCTATTACTTGATGTTGTGTGCTTACACAGCTCTAAATATATTTGATGAGTAAAAACTTAGGTTTTCTGGTAGGCAAAATACACAAGTGTTTCTATGTCTGAGTGACTTAGGAATTGGCATTGGTATTAACCTGGTTAATAGTGAACTTTAGATTTTTAGAAATAAAACTTATTTAAGCTATGAATTCAAATGCAGGAATCAGACCTGTATATCTTATTTTAATTTTTTAACACTTTAATGAGGTGTAATTGACATGTAAAAATCTATACATCTTTAATGTGATCAAATTTATGAGTTTGGAGATAAGTATACATCTATGAAAAGATTGTCACAATTTAAAGCTATAAATCCCCTCCAAAAGTTTTTTCTCACTCTCTTCATCTGTTATTATTATTATAGTGATTAAACCACTAAACACAGTATCTCACTTTTTGGCAAATTTTAAGTTTGCTATAATGTTAAGAAACTGTGCTGTACAATGGATCTCTAAAACTGCCTCCTCTTGAATAATTGAAACTTCGTACCCTAGTTTAAGTGGTAATAAATCCCTTTTTGCCCCTTTCCCTGGTCCTTAGAAACCACTATTCTACTCTCCACGTTTTTGAGTTTGATTATTATAGATTTTCCTCATATAAATGGGATCACGCAGCATCTCCCCTCTGTGTTTTGCATCACTTGCGGGCGTCCTCAAACTACAGCCCGTGGGTCATATGCGGCCCACTTAGGACATTTATCGGCCTGCCGGGCGTTTTTGCCACCGCTGCCTGTCCTGTTTAGCAGCCGACTCATCCCGAGGCCCGCAGTCTGGCCCTCCAACGGTCTGAGGGACAGTGAACTGGCCCCCTGTTTAAAAAGTTTCAGGACTCTTGATTAGTGTAATATCCTTTAGATTCATCCATGTTGCTGCTAATGGCAGGATCTTCCCCCTTTTGAAGACTGAGTACCATTCTAGTATGCATCTATGTTATATTTCACTTATCCTTCCGTCTGTAGGTGGATATTTAGCTTATTTCCCTACCTGGCTATAATGAACAATGATGTAAGAAACGCAGGAGTGCAGGTTATCACTTTGAAATTCCTGATTCATCACTTGGACACATGCCCAGAAGTGGGACTGCTGGATCATTTTATTTTCAATTTTTTGGGGGGAAATTGCATACTGTTTTTCATAGTTGCTTCACCAATTCACTTTCCTATCAACAGCGTATAAGGGCTTCTTTTTCTCTACATCCTCACTGAAACATATCTTTTATAATTGGCCCATATCTATACCATACACACAAATCGACTAAAAATGGATCAAATGTAATACCCTATAATATTCCTAGAAGAAACATAGGAGAAAAACTTCCTGACATCAGTCTTGGCAGTGATTTCATGAATATAATACCCAAAGCACAGACAACAAAAACAAACAAAAAAACAGACAAACGGACTACACCAAACTAAAAAATTTCTGCACAGCTAAGGAAATAATTAACAAAATGAAACAGACCCTGGGACCTATGAAAACACTTGTACATCATACAATTATTAGAGGGGTAATACTCAAAACATACATGTATAGAAAACTCCTGCAACTCAATAGGAAAAAAAAAATTCCAGCTGAAAAAATAGACAAAAGAATTAAATAGACTTCTTCTCTAAAGAAGATACACAAATGACCGGTGATATATGAAAAGCGGTCAGTCTCAGTATCTATCAAGGAGACGTGACTCACAACACAACCAAGTCCCACTCCATATCCCCGTGGGACGATTTTATCAGACCTGTATATTTTAAGAGGAAGAATATATCTGCACATGGCTATACTTTAAAGAGTATTAGGTACTACTTATATTTCCTTTCTTGTACCATATACTATAATTTACTAGAAAGAGAAGTATATTATTCTCATAGGCCCCTGATTCTTGTTACACTCTAATATAACCTACGTGAGCTTTTAACTATATCTATACTTGATATCATAGGGTGATGTGAGTGAATAATTTTGTTTAAAATCTTTGATTATGTGGGTTAAACACAAAATATCAGAAAAAATTACTGTATCTTGACTAAAATCCAAAACTAACTTGGATCCTAACACCGAATGTGGATATATTTTGCTAGAACACTGTAGGTGTTTAGGCAGAGGAGGATGTAAAAACAAATTGCTATTTTTTAATGACAAAAATATTACAGGAGCTAAGAAAAATATATGGGAACAGAACTAGAAATAAAGTAGAAATAGTATTATATATAGAAATTAAAAAAAATAAAATTGCACTATATTCCATATTTTGAAAATCTTGATTAGAAGAAATTTCTACAGACAATGAATATAATCACAAAAATTTATAAATACAACATATCTAAGAATTTGTGACTTATTAATAGCCTAATTATGAAAATAAAATATCAAGGATATCTATTAAAAACTTTTCGATTTAGATTATTCTCAACATGGATGATTTCAACATTCATAAACATATTATCATATCCTTTTTATGTAAATGATTTAAGAGAAATAAATAAACTCATAATATATTGAATAAAATTAGCAAAATGTTGATTGCAAAGCTCATTAATCAATGTAAAAAATGTAATTATTTCTTGTAAAACATTTATTAATGGATATAGGTATAACAGTGTTATTTTAAGTTTTAGTTTCATTCAGCAGAACTTCATATAATTTTGTAAATATATTAGAGTAAAGTAAAAGTTACTTAAAGACTATAAGTGCTGTATACTATTCAAGAGTAGAAAATTTAAAGTAAGAAGACTAGAAGATATTTATTAAAATATAATGTCTATTTATTAGGGTACCTGGTGGGACATAACATATAATCCATAAATTTTAATAATAGAAGAATTCAAATAAGAAATTTACGAACTCTTTGCTCATAAGGCGTAGTAGCACCAAACTCAATTTATGTCTTATAATAGGTACTTTTATGAGGAAGTATAGAGAACAACTTGATTTCTAGATAACTTTTGGCCAATAAAAACTAAAGTATCAGAATTTGAAATTTTATACAAAGCAAACATCCAAGATTACAAGAAGAAAATATAACAAAAACATTAGTGATATAAATGATTACAAGATGTCTAAGAAATTGTAACCATTTAAGCAATAGTTTATTATAAAATATGAATGCAAAATGATTTCATTAAAATTATACAAAAGAATACAAAATATTTTTAAATGGGTCAACTATACTAAAAAAGAGCAGCAAGTTAAAATATTTTTTTTAAACTTGAAAAGAGGAGAGATTTAAGGTATTCCTCAGACAACTGACACTAAAAACGAAGCTAATCACCCAAGTTAATATGTGTACATAAAACTAAATAGGAAAAAAATTTAAACATTTACTAAAA
This sequence comes from Galagoides demidoff, assembly GCA_963574575.1. Taxonomy (NCBI): domain Eukaryota; kingdom Metazoa; phylum Chordata; class Mammalia; order Primates; family Galagidae; genus Galagoides; species Galagoides demidoff. The sequence continues at coordinate 20,733 of CAUYQV010038280.1, read as the reverse complement.
TTTTTTAAGTAATTTTACAAGTAGTCCATGCTTAGGTATTGGAAAAGAGTAGAATTTGGTCAGTGGTGACACATCAAAACATTTTTTGATAACAATCCTGCAATGACTAATTTTATGCACATCTAAAATTTTGGTAGTGAATTAGTGAATTCAGAAATTAAAATTAAAACTTCAGAATTAACTTTAAACTTGCATCAGTCTGTTAGAGTAGACATGACATGTTCATTATGTATGGTCTTCAGCTCCATGAACACAACTCGGTACCTCACTCATTTAAATATTCTTTTCCTCTATCATTATTTGTAGTTTTAGGTATTTATCTTGTGTTTTACTAGGTTTACACCTCAAAATTTCATTGTTTTGAGCATAATTATTACATAATTACAACACTACGGATGTGTTTCTAGTTTGTTTTCATATTCTAAAAATATGCTTTGTATATTCAAATTTAAAAGTGCGGTAAGTTTTCTTTTACATCACCAAATATGTTTTTTCTAGTAAATGTTCCATGCACAACTGAAAAAATAGATATTCTTCTGATGTTTATGCATTCTACAAATCTGGTGTCAGTCCTAGTTAACTTTTGCAAACACCCAGAAGTAATTGCCAAGATGCTCCAGCACTGTCTTCCCAGGCTTGCTATCTAGTTTACATATAGTATGTTCTATATATGTGTACAACATACATAGCACGCATATGTGTTGGTGTATAAATGTATAGATAGTTCATATATAAGTGTTATTACAGTTACAGTTACAAATAAACAAGTTGCTAGTTATTGTCGGCATCATTATGGTTCTGATGACAGTTTTATAAAATATTATGAAACGTGGAAAACCTCCAATGACATAAATTTAACATACTTTCAACATACTCCCAAAATTTTCACTGAAATAACAGTAAATATATAAAACAATCAATCAAAATAATAGCGGAACATGTAAAGAAACAAGTCATTGAAATATAGGTTATTTGGGACATTCCAAGGAAACAGATATTGGGACTGAGGCAGCAAAATTCAGGTTGCTGCAAAATTAAGAGCAAGTTGTTCCCTACAGATGGACCCCTACAAATTTATACATTTGTTTGTTTTAAGAATATAAAAAAACAAACCTGACAGATTTTTGAGGTGCTTAGGATAGTCATCATTATCAAATGATGAGTTACTTATTTACTAAGGGACATATGGCCAGTCTTGTTTGGGTCTCTCCCCTTCCCAATATATGCACAGAAACTGTCAGAAATGATGTGCCCCATAATAAAAACATCAGCCACTGTTTTTTAAGAGAGTGCCCACACTAATTATTAGTGATGCTGCCCAAGATAGAAACAGGAGGGAGTCTGTAGTGACCTGCATTTGTTCAGTGTGGATTCTGGAATAAAGATAAAGCATTTCAAACAAAGAATAATGGGGCAGCCTGCTCTCCTAATCTTAAAAAATTATTATAACTTACACAGAACCCCAAACCCATCGTCTTAATCAATAGTGAGCAGCAATCGAAGAAGAGGCCTTACAGTATTGCAGAACAAACTCCCCTATCTACCTCAGTGGTTCTTTACATTTGGGTTTGCAGTTGAGTCAAATGAAGGCATTTTTAAATTATAACAGTAATGCCTGAACATTATGGCTTGGCTTACTTTGCAAAGGGTGCCTAGTGGGCATTTCTATATTTTTGACAAAGTCCCTGGTGAGTCTAATGACAGCAACATTTGAAAAATATTGGTCCATCATTGCTATATCCAGTAGGATCATTTCAACAAGAAATAGTGGGAAAAAATAAAAAATATGGTACATTGTTGTTCCTGAGTACAGTGGGACTTAATTCATTGTCTCAAGGGTGTATTCAAGGACTCAAATGCTGCTGACTTTGGGCCCCTGCCCTCCTCTGTGATGTTAACTCTCTCCTTTATGGTCAAAGAAAAGCAGATCCTGACTGCTCTTGTAACCTCCAAAGGTAGAAAACGGTTCCTTTTTCTGAGCTCACTTTCAGTGGTCACACAATTTCTCTCAAAGCTAAAACTGGGTCACTCATCTACTTCTAAGATTAATTATAAACCGGCAAGAAGGCTGTCTCTCTTGTTCACTGCTAAGAAAGCCAGTTACCGAGACAAGGATTGTCAAGGAAGATTTATCATAGAGGGCATATCAACCAGGAGGTAGGAGGAATGGACTGTCTCAAATCCCCCTCTCCAGCTGATGGGATCGGGGGTTCTGGAAGTGAAATGAATAATGTATGAGGGGAGTGAGTATCACCACATGTGTGGGCAGAGTGCTGGGCACACAGCACAAGGAAAAATCAGGCTACTACATACATCCCGTGATTAAAAATCGCAGATAAGTCCCTCCTAGGGTAGGGATTTTAGTAGTACAATCAGTTAGGGGTTAATGTGGGTCATCCTTCCAGCCTTGTGGGTAGGTGAGATGAGGGTAGTCGGATGCTCCCAGAGGCTTCTTGGGCACAATCTGTGGTAGGATGTCTTCTCTAGACAAACAGGTGGCATAAGGCTTTGCCATTATCTCGTGGCTTTATGGAGGTTCCACTGTTTCTGTGAAAGAAACTCTAAAGGGGCTGCGTCAATGCAACAGAAAGTTAGAAAGTTCTGGTTAGTGGACTTGAAACATAAGAGAACCACAAAAAATAAAGCTAACAAACAGAAAAATGTTCATCTATCCATTCATTCATTAAGACAATTACAAGATTACCACTAACAAGCGGAACATAATTCGTTATAAATTCCCTGGACCAGATAGTATTTACTCAAGTCATCTGGACAAGAGCAGACACAGGATCAAACGTGCACACACAGCAGACTGATTTGAGAAATCCTCATAGCTTTTGTGATTAAAAAAAAAAAAATTACAGTTTCTTTTCTACATCATAAACTTTGTTTTAGTAACTCATGTTTGAGCTTTTCACCAGCATTATGTACATCAAAAATATTGCCTTTTCTATTTTTATCAGTTTCATTTGTGAAAAACTGTAATTGACTGTTGTTAGTATTCAATTTAATTGATGGAGTCCTAAGTTCTGTGGTATGTATATATGACCTTATTACTATTTTGCTTTTATTCCCTGACAAATGTGAGAGTAACTCAGTGTGCTTCTGGGGAGAAAATGGGAAGCATATCTGGAACAAAATTATTCAATTAGAAGTGATTAGTTAAGAATGATTCCACGCTACATATAAATCAATAAATATTTCTGATATCTATCTATATATTTATTTACCTGAAATATGGATCATGTGTGTATCCATGTGGGCTGAGAAAGGGAGGGTGTGGGAGTCTGGGGGGAGAGAATGACGGAGACAGAGACTGTAAGACTGTGTCAATGGGCCTGGGTTTCAATAGCTGTCATTAGCTGACAGTGTTGAGAAAGGTTGGCTTTTGGTTTTTTAAGATTAGACTGATATTTTTTACTTCTGTTCAAGTTTGTCCTCATGGACGTCATCGACCCTTTCAACCAGTTAGAGCCACATTATTTACACACATGCTGGTGACTCCTTTGGGGAAAATAGTTTTTTCATGCAATTTTTGTTTCTTTAGAAAGTGATTCGCACTTATGTTTAATATGTTTGAACTAAATCATTATTGTTGTCTGGGGGATGCATTGTCCTTAATAAAGAAGCACAAATTGCAAATATAAATACCCGAAGTACTGTTGCAAACTGCTGTGTTCTAAAAATTGTCCTATTTTATGTAATAACTCAATGTATATATATTTATTCCATTGGAGAACACTGATCATTTGAAATAATGTTTAGTGAGATATAAGCTATGAAAATGTATAAACTATTATTGACACAAATTTACCAACCACAATATTGCCAACCAAAGACAGTAAGAACCTACAAATTTTACCAGTCCATCAGAAACAATGTTTCTGTGTGTGTGTGTGTGTGTGTGTAAGGGAACAAAGTCTGAAAGTAGCAGTGGTTCTTAAGTGAGCTTATTAAAAGGGAGAAGTGTATCAGATGGATGCGGCAGTGATGTAAGACAAGCCAAAAGAACTATGTCCTCAGATTAAGCAGGGTTTAGAAGGATCAGCCGGGCACTCAGACACATTGATCCAAATAGAACAAGGGGCTTATGTCTTCATTTTTGAAGGGCCTTAGTTTAAAACAACTTTGTTCCGTTAAGAACATTAGCTCTTTTTCCAGTGATATTAAACTGTCTCACTGAGATCAGCAAACACATGATGAAGACCACTACAACACAGGCGCTCGTTTGTCACTGAAGACCCCTGGCGTTTGTGTTCCATGACTCATATGACACCGACATCCTTGACATTTCTCAGCTTTTGCCTCTAGCCTCTGCCTTTCAGTCTTTCCTTCTTAGTTTCCTAAAAAATCGACTCCTTAGGTGAAAGAGCGGGGTGAAGCATGAGGGTGTTTCAAAAATGGGGAAGCGGCAATATCAGATCTGCTTTTCTTGACAATGTTCTAATTCTAATATTCACGTTTTAGAACTTCCTATCCAAAAAGCCCATCCTCTTTAAAAGTGTAAAAATAAATCATGTTATTAAATTGCTTGAATCACTGTTGTATTTGCCCTCAACGTATATATTTCTCTTGTTTTATCGACATAATGTGAATGTATACACCAAAAAGGAGTGTGTTTCATCCTACAGTGAGATACTTATTGCCAATTGATTTTCCTTTACATAAAATTTTTTTATTTGCAGAACTATGTCAAAAGTAAAGAAAAGTAACATGATACAGAAACATCCAATGTCCTTGGTTTAAATCTTGGATCCACTGCATTGCTCGCTAAGTGATTTTTTTTTTTTTTATGACAAGCCATGAAAACGTTATCATCAGGAGAAAGGTACAGCACTGTAACAAAGAAAAACGCGTCAGCAAACGTCAATGCAAAAACTCACCCCTCCTCTCTCTGCACTGAATACTTTCTATGCACTTACATAGTTGTCATTTTTAACATCTATTTTGCAATCTAGTTTAAGTATTTTCTTAACTATATCTTTTTATACAGAGGTAATATATGGAATATGTAAGTCTATTTTTCTCAGGTTTTTGTTATTGTGGCAAAATGTATTTTCCATAAATGTAGCAGCTTTAAGGACACAATTCAGAAGCATTAAGTACATGTGCAATACTATGGAATCATCACCATCCATCTCCAGATGTTTTTCATTTTCTTTTATTTCTTTTTTCTTTTTTTTTTTTTTTTTTTGAGACAGAATTCACTTTGTCACCTTTGGTAGAGTGCCATTGGTGTCACATCTCACTGCAACCTCAAACTCTGGGGCTTAAGCGATTCTTCTGTCTCAGCCTCCCAAGTAGCTGGGACAGGAGCCCACCACAACGTCTGGCTAAAGAAGTTTTTCGTTTTCCCAAACTGAAAATTTCATACCCATTACACAATAACTTCCTATTCTCCCCTCCTGCCAGCCACAGAAAATCACCTTTGTATTTTCCCTGTCTATGAATTTCACTATTCTTGATATCTCTCATGCAGTATTTCCTCTGGTCAGTCTGGCTTATCCACTTAACACAATGTCTTCAAGCTTCATCCATATTGTAGCATACGTCAAAATTTCACAGTTTTGTGCATAAGTAATATTCCATGGCATGAAGGTATCTTTCTTTCACAGGTATTTTGCTCAACAAGAACAGTCTGCAAAGAACTGCTCTCAAGAATGTGCACACAATGGACCCCGTCAGAATCAAAATCCAACTCAGAAGATGAGATTCTGGGGCCCTGGCTGATGCTAAGGGAGAGGACATGGTGCAATGCAAGGAGGAATGAGGGCATTTTGTTTCTGGGAAGCTGGTGAATTATCATGGCCAAGGGAAAGACTGTGGCAAAGTGTGTTTCCCACCAATTCTACTTCGTCTCCTGCCATGTTACTGAGCCACTACCCAGACAAGGGAAAGGGAGGTTTTTCTGAACTCCCTTGAAAGCGAATTGTTCGGGTGATTCCAATAGAATACAAGAGAAATGTGTCATTTGCAGATATACCCTTATTGATCTTGCAATCTGTAATTTATAAATTGCAATTCTGACTCCTCAGAGCTCACCCACCGTCTTCTGAAAATGACCGAGTTACACGAGCCCTGTGACACACAGGTACTTGAATTAACAGTACCAGGAGAGTCATCAGGCAACAACCAACATCACCGGCCAGCCTCGCATGACATCCCTGAGACAGAGACAAATGGCGGCAGTTTTATCTACTCCCTAACTTCTATAGCACCAATAAGCCAGAGCCCTCCAGATGAGCTCACCAAATGCACAGAACCATCAGTTACAGTAAATAATGTTTCCTTAAGCCACTTAGTTTGGGTGCTTTATGATTTTACAATAAACAACGAAGACAAAACTATACCATTTGTATACATTGCTTTTTCATTACCACAGATTTGGGTATGTTGTGTTTGATTAATATTCAATTTAAAATATTTCCCAATATTGGGTGGGGCCTGTGGCTCAGTGGGTAGGGTGCCAGACCCATATTCCAAGGACGACGGGTTCAAACCCGGCCCCAGCCAAACTGCAACAGAAAACCCGGCATTGTGGCCGGAGCCTGTAGTCCCAGCTACTCTGGAGGCTGAGGCAAAAGAATTGCCTAAGCTCAGGAGTTGGAAGTTGCTGTGAGCTGTGATGCCACAGCAGTCTACCCGGGGCAACAAAGTGAGACTCTGTCTCAAACAAAACAAAACAAAACAAAACAAAACAAACAAAACAAATATTTCGTTCATTTCTATGTTATATTTTCAAATCTAAAATTTATTATTTAAAAATAATTGTCATGTGGGTATACATGATCATACAGAGTGATATAATGGGCATCAGAGATGCATATGGGGGAAAGGTGGAAGGCGGGTGAGGGATAAAAAGTTCCTTTTGGGGGGTGGCACCTGTGGCTCAGTGAGTAGGGGGCTGGCTCCATATACTGAGGGTGGTGGGTTTGAACCCAGCCTAGGCCAAACTGAAACAAAAAACAGTCTGGCATTGTGGCAGGTGCCTGTAGTCCCAGCTCCTTGGGAGGCTGAGGCAAGAGAATTGCCTGAGCTTCAGAGCTGGAGGTTGATGTGAGCTGTAACGCCACAGCACTCTACTGAGGGCGATAAAGTAAGACTGTCTCTAAAAAAAAGAAAACAGTTCCTTTTGGGTTCAATATATACTACTTGAATGGCAGGTGCACTTAAAGTCCAGACTTCACCACTATATAGTATATATATATATATATATGCTAAATTTGTTGAAGTAAAATTTTTTTTTGTTACTTTGACAAGCTTTTTTTTTATTCATCCATTATTTTTGCTCTTCATCTACCTCAGTGGTTCTCAACCTTCCTAACACCACAACCCTTTAATACAGTTCCTCGTGTTGTGGCGAACCCGAACCATAAAATTATTTTTGTTGCTACTTCATAACTGTAATTTTGCTATTGTTATGAATCACAATGTACGTATCTGATATGTAGGAGATCCCCAAAGGGGTCACAACCCACAAGTTGAGAACTGCTGTTCTGTGTTTTTGAGCATATACTAATAGCTATCTAAAAGTGATTGTATTCTAATCCCAACATGCATGTAATCTCAGGATGTGTCCATTGATGGCTATTTATGCCTTTTCTTGGGTCAAATTATTTTATAATAAATAGTGGAAAGTTGAAGATAAAAAGTTTTGCAGATAGAGCCTGGAATATTTTCAAAAAATATTTAATTGAAAGATAAACAACTTTGTATATGCTATGGTTATATTTCTTGTATTATTTATACAATGGGATGATATCTTTCTCAAGTTTTTAAAAATATTTTTTGATCAGATAAAACTATACAGAGGTATTTTTAGGATAGAGAAACTGCTACAGGGTGCTTCAATAATATTAAAATTGATGAAGATAGTATCTTTTAATTTCTATTTTTTTTTTTTTTTTGAGACAGAGCCTCAAGCTATCCCCCTGGCTGGAGTGCAGTGGCATCACAGCTCACCGCAACCTCCAACTCCCAGGCTCAAGCAAATCTCCTGCCTCAGCCTCCCAAGGAGTTGGGACCACAGGTGCCTACCACCATGCCTGGCTATTTTTTTTTTTTTTTTGGTTACAGCCATCATTGTTGTTTGGCAGGTCTAGGCTGGATTCAAACCCACCACCTTAGGTGTATGTGGCTGGCGCCTTAGCCACTTAAACCACAGGTGCCAAGCCATATCTTTTAATTTCTTTACCTCTATGGCTCTCATTTCTCTGTAAGGGCACCTTAGTGAACCATATTCATCAGAATCAGTAATGTTATATATTTTTAAAAGTAGTTACCTTTAAATTTAACTTAACTTATTATTTTATGTAGCCTAGCCTTTAAAAGATTTGATTCTAGCAAACCAATAATTTACTTTTTGCTTTCATTTTTTTTATTTACTATATTTTCAGTAAATTTATATGGTTGGTAAAAATATTTCAGCCTATTTCTTGTGTCTGTGTTGAGTCTATCCACAGAAAGAGTCTTGCATGAAGCTGAAATCATTGTATCAATTTGCTAAAAAGCAATCTTAATCACTTTCCAAGCCTTGGTTTCTATTGCATTTTCATGAATGTATATTAACTCACTGTTGTGTGCCAAGGTACATATTTGGGGATTAACTTTATCAAATTTAAATGTTGTGATATCCCAGTAAGCATAAAACCTACTCGCTTGGGTGCAGCTGTTCCCATAATTGATTTCTATATTCATGGGGATTCTGTAGCACTAAGTGCATGAGCAGTTACCATTAAGACAGTTTCACAGGCTCCTGAATGTTGTGTTCCAATGATCCGCAAACTCTATAAAAGAGAATATGAATAAAGACTTAGCAGTTGCTTTGAATATCATGAATAGCTGTTGTTTTTTTTCTTTCTGAACCATAAAAATAAATCACTGTATATTTGCCTTAGAGCATTCACTGCTGTTTCTAAATTATGTATTTTATCATGTGGAAGAAATATGAGTTAAAGATTAAAAAGTTTCACATAGCCTGAGAAATCTCTCATGTACTTGAATAAATATGATAGCTTAGCAAACCTAAATATTAAATGTATTTATAATATCTTTTTCTCAATGCAAATTTTATCTTAGTATTTACAGAATCAAATGCACTTGGACTAGGCCTGAGCAAAGGCAATTTTTAATAATTTTTTTTAGAACACCAGAATGATATGTACTGCTATCAAATACATGAGTGGATAATTGCTTACAAGATTTAAATCCATAAATTAAAAAAAAAAACAAAACACTTATTAACATTTCTTAAAAATCTGAAAAGTAGTAATTATATTTCAATATGCTTTACACTGATGAAAATTTCTATTTTTCCTTATAAATTTTCTAAATTAAGTGATAAAAAGTTTTCTTTAGCAGACTTCAAGACATTTGCTAGATTAATACACATTTTGCTAGATTAATACACATTAATTTAGATGATCAACTTGTTAATCTCAAACATGTATGCATGTATGTATGTGTGAAGAATTTTATGTTCCTAGATTTGTATAAAATATGATTTTAAAAATACGTGTCTATTCTCATTTCATAAAACAGAAAATAAGGGTTTTAAAAAAATCTTTATTTTAATTAATGTAGAAGATGAAATCCTAGAATTAGCATTGCCTAAAATTATGGAACAAATCTACTCAGCCTCTGTTGTTTGGAGTCAGTAATTTTTTTAATAACAAAATATTCAATATGGCATACCTTGTCCAGAAAATGTTAAGCAGAGGGTTAATTCCTACTGTTTTCACAGCATCTACCCTGTTGTTGAAACTCTACACCTGTCTCAGCAAGTGGCCATAGGGAAGTATTCATGGCTTATCTTTATTCAGAATTTTCTACTTATTTTTCTATTCATTGTGATTGTTCCCAGTGTAAAACTATGATTTAGCCTTATTCAGTAAGACTCCTTTCCATGCAATTCAAAACAGACAGTAAGGCCAGGGCACACTGAAAGAGCTATTTAGGTTGACAGATAGCCTTCCTATGACAATCATTCAAAGATCCTACAGACTATTGTCAGTATTTATTGGGATCCAAAGCAAGAGAAAGTTCTTCAGCAGATAGTAATGAAGGAATTCTGTCATTTTGGCTTAATGCTCGGCAGATTGGTCACTCCCATTTTCTGTACCACATATCCGTGTTATTTGGAGCTTTTGAAGAGAACTATTAGATTTTAGAACAAAGATAGGTTCTTTCCTCCAGATAATTATTCTCCTCTTGAGATACAGCCCCAAGCCTGCTAGTGACCCATGTGAAAACTAAAGTCCTTAATTTGCATCACCAAGAGGTCATGCAATCTTAGCTCCCCCTTGTTAACTGACCCATGAAGCCAAGAAGTGGAACACATGCAGACCTCTCTACCATGATAGTAAGGAGACTGGATTTAAGCAGATCTTGTTGACATGATCAAATGCTTCTGGCACTAATGATACTCACCATCCCTGCACTGGCATGGTTCCCCAACCTCGCCTTGTTGGCCTCATGGAGACTTCCCTGTGTGTAGTTGTCTGAGGAGTGCTGGCTCCATGGATGTGGACTTCAGTAACACTTTCCTACAAATCTTATTGGGATAAGATTTTGAGTGGCATATTTGCATGTTCACAATTAAAAGATGGCCAGCAATATAAGTACACATAAAAGCACAGACCATCACCTAGTGGCTAGGCTACATATCCAGAGTGTTAAAAGGATAGGCCTAAAGGAATGTGCTAAGGGGCACTGAAAGAGGCAGAAAGATGGGCCTTTTATGACAGGAAATAGATGTATCAATGACCACCTGCATAAGATGTGCTCTGCAAAGGAAACTCTTAATGATAAGGCAGGCAATACGACTCAAACTCTTACCAGTCTTTCTCTTCAGTGCCTCAGGGTTACTTAATAGGGTAATTAACAACAGTAACAGTAGTAAGACTGTAATATAATAATGGACTAATATTATGGGCCTGTGCACATCAAAATTTATCTACTACCGTTGAGTGCCCAAATCTTGAAAAGCAGACACCAAAGCTAATCTTACAGCACAGTTTTTCATGGCTTAGAAACAGGCTGATTTCATTGCGAGGCAATGATTTGTGGTATTTCTACATGCTTTAAGATAACTTTTCTCCAAGAAAATCTTTTCAAAGATGCCTCCATTGCAAACAGGCATGAGAAGCTAAAAATATCACCCACCAATAGGGCAGAGGCATATATATTTCCTCACCTATAAAATAAGGTCTCCCTCTAGGACAGGAGTCCTCAAACTTTTTAAACGGGGGCCAGTTCACTGTCCTTCAGACGTTGGAGGGCTGGACTGTGGGCCCAGGACAAGTCAGCTTCTAAGTAGGACAGGCAGTGGCAGCAAAAACACCTGGCGGGCCAGATAAATGTCCTAGGGAGTGGTCCACATCGGTGCTCTTCAGCTTGGACACAGCCCTGTCTGTGGCCCACATTCAACTGGGCTTTGCCTGACCCACACCAATGGCTCTAATGGACAAAGGGAATTAATGGAGACATGTTCCCTCTTCCTCCTGAATCATAAGTAATAAAAAATAATCAGTGAGTCTAAATAGATTTAGTTTAAGTAAATTTGAAATTAGTTCAAATAAATCATTTTTTAAAAAGGCAAAAAAGAAGAAAGCCAATGTAGACTTTCTCTGCTGCTTGGGGACCGTTTGACTTGACCTACCTCTGAACAGACTGAATCCATTATTTGACATCACGGATTTCAGTAATACTGTTTCTGTAAAGATATAGCAAACGATGGGCAGCACCAAGGTGCCAGCCCCATATGCCAGAGGTAGCAAGTTCAAACCCGACTGCAGCCAAAAATTGCCAAAAAAAAAAAAAAAAAGTACAGCAAACGAAGTGAGGAAATAGACTCAAGAACAAAAATGGCTCATGCACATGCATTTAAACAAATTGCCCAGATGGATTTATGGAAAGAACCACTGAAGATTCAGAAACCAGGTGACAACAGTTACGAAAGAAAACAAATTCTCTATACCATATAAACTCTGAACCAGGAAGCAATATGCGGTACGCTGTTTTTCCCATAGTCAGAATACACAGAACTAGGAAATAAGGACTGAAGGAATTGGATTTTGTCCTTATTACTTGAAATCTCTCTTCTGATTTTGTTATTAACTCCTTGAAAGTTAGAGCTTTGTTGAAAGCAAGACAAAAATGAGGATATTTTGAGGGTGACAATTACATCTTAATACTGTATTTTATTTTTTAGAGAAAAATTCATAGTAAGCAATGTCGTATAAGCAGGCTAATTAAGGCTATCTACTGTCTTTATCTTTAGTTGCATGGGGGAAATCTGATGAGTGGAATGCACCATTAGCTTCCGCCAAATAAAAAAATCCTCTGCTTTGACCAGGGTTCTCTGTTAGTGCTTTCCATAACTGATAGTAGAAGTTCTCATAGGTGGTGCCTGTGGCTCAAGGAGTAGGGCACTGGCCTCATATTCCAGAGGTGGTGGGTTCAAACCCAGCCCTGGCCAAAAACTGCAAAAAAAACAGAAAGAAAAGAAAAACTCTTAGGCAGGAAGTAAGCCTATTTCCCAAGGCTTGTTTAAAGGACTATTTGAAAGAAGTTTGGATATTTATTTTATTGGTCTAACTGGTGGCATTATTTATGGTTTCACCAGGAGCAAAGTGTAATGTAAGGATTTGCATAAAATATATTTTGAGGTTTGTCCCAGAAAACAGCAGGGAAGAAGAAAAGAAATGAGATAGGGAAGGAAAGGAAGGCGATACAGGGTGCCTAATTAAGTTACCACAGTGAGCAGCTGATGATAAATCTTGCTTCAGATCTACGGGTCTCCATTTAGAGAACACAGAGTTATCTTACTTGGAGGCAGGGGATCTGGGGTGCATTCACCTCGACTCCTGTCCATTACTGGTTAGAAGTGTGTTAATTCATTGACAGTCCCACTTGGTGTGGACATAGCAGGTTTCAGAGGGCAGAGAACATCCTCAGGGAGAAAGGCGCAGAGAATAGTAGTTGGACACTAGGCTGGTCTGGACAAAAATCTTTAAATACTAATAGGACATAGGAAGGACTCACCATCATCTATCACACTTTTTTTTTTTTGGCTTAGTAAGAAAAAATTTATTAATACTAGTGAATATATTTTGTTTAATGATTCTAAATCAGGACAGAAATTGCTCTTGTGTTTTGCTACTTCAAATTTGTTTACTACCATCATATCTTTCATGGTGATATAGAACAAAAACGAATACTCACTCAAAATTTTCTCATATGAAGCTTGTAATCTTATGTAAAGAACAAAGTCAAAGAGGTAATTATAGGCAAAAGATCTATGCATGTTTAGGTGTTATAATGATTTCAGTTAATTAATATCATAAATTTTCACATTTAAAAATTAAATACTGCTAAGCATTTAATATCTTACCTAAAAACAAATTCTGGCAAATTAATTGGGTAAATGGATTTCCTTTCATATATGTTTTATGAATTATTCTTTGAGAAGGCTTATTCATAATATGGAAAATATTTTATTACATTATGAACATATTTAGATTTTAATATCTCATGTATTATAGAATATAAGATACAACCAGTTCTCCCAGTGTCCTATAAATACATAATGTCACTTACCAATGTCTTAAATGTAGTGTAAATTTTTACAATAGCTTAAATTTATTTTAACCTAAGTAAGACATATAATCGGAAATGTAATAAAATTTTATAGAAAAAGTTAAAGAGGAAAAACTGCTTCCTAAGGGAAAATCAGATATCTATTGTTAATACAACAAAGAAATATAACAATAGTATTATCCATGGATAGTGATGCCTTTTAAAATAAATACATATAAGTACCATGCGCTAACTAATTGCACCACTGGAGCTCCAAAAATCACACTACAATAAAGATATTTGTATCTATGGATTTGACACTTTTTTAGATTCCACATGTAAGTGATAAATGCAGTATTTGTGTATCTGTGCCTGGCTTACTTTATCTTTATCATGACTAGCATAACATCCTCCACTGTCATTGATATTGTTACAAGTGACAGAATTTACTCCTTTATGTCTGCATAATATTCTGTGTACTCTAAATATGTGTCATATATGTTTATGTGCACATATAGCTATACAACAAATGGGTGTGTGTGTGTATTTGTGAATCCACAGATCTTTTATAATACATTTATTTCTCCGACAATTCATCAGTGGACACTCAGGCTGACTTCAAATCTAGGCTGTTGTGAATAACACAGAAATGAAAGTAATAGTGTAGACATCTTTAGCATACTTATTTCAATTCCTTTGGATGTATACCCTAAAGTTAAATTACTGAATCACATAGAGGTGCTATTTGTAGTGTTCTGAGGATCCTCCTTACTATTTTTCATAATGGCTTTATTAATTTATGTCTCCAACAAAAGCGTACATGAGCTCCCTTTTCTCTTCTTCACCAATACTTATCTGTTGTCTCTTTTAATTATTTTCAAAATATTACGGTATAAATGTTTTTGTTAAGTGGATTCCTTTTATAATGCTTAAGTGGGGCTTTAAGCATGCCCCTTATCCAAAGTGTTCGTTCTACCTAATAGGTAAGTTTTTTTTTTACCACCCCTTCCTTAGTCCCTCCCTGATTCTTACCATTACATCTCTTTGTGCCTATGTATGCCCATGAAATAGTTCCCAATTATTAGAGAATCCATGTGATATTTGTTTTCCCATTCCTGAGATACTTCATTTAGGTTAATGGTGCTTGTCTCATTCAAGTTGTTAAAAAAAAAAGACATTATTTCATCTGTTTTATGGCTTAGTAAAAAGGGTGTGTGTGTGTGTGTGTGTGTGTGTGTGTGTGTGTGTGTGATCAATCCATTCGTGAACTGAGAAGCATTAAGGTTGATTCCATATCTTTGCGATTGTGCATTATGCTGTGATAAACATTTGTGTGCTGGTGTCGGTGTCTTTGACACAATGACTTCTTTTCCACTGGGTAGATACCCAGTAGTGGGATTGCTGGGTTGAATGGTAAGTCCTCATGTACTTCTTTGTGGAATCTACACACTGATCTCCATAGAGATTGTACTAATTTACAGTCTCCCCAACAGTGTGTGTGCTTTCTCTTCCCTCTGCATTCACACCAGCATCTTTTGTTTATTGACTTTCTCATGATGGCCATTCTGACAGGGGGACAGGGGTAAGATGGTCTCTCATTGAAGTTTCAGTTTGGCATTGTCCTTATAATTAGCGATATTGAACGTTTCTTCATATGCTTGCTGTCCACTGAATTATCTCCTTTTGAAAAAGTTCTATTCATGCTTTTTTTCTCTCTTATTAATGTGTTTTTTCCATGGTGATTTGTTTGAGTTCTTTGTAAATTCAGGATGTTAACCCTTTATCAGATATGTAGTTTGTGAATATTTTCTCCCAAACTGTAGGTTGTCTATTTAGTCTGCTATTACCTTCACCGTACAAAACCTTTTCATTCAAACAAGTATCATTTATTTTTGTTGTTGCTATAATTGTTTTGGAGGTCTTAGTCATAAATTAGTTGACGAGGCCAATGAAAATCACTTTTCCAATCATTTCCCTTTGTAACCAATACATTTTTGGCTGTTATCAGCTACAATTTTTTATCATTCATGAATTCCATAATTGCCTCAAAATTACTGCTCCTGAGTAATAACCATAAATCACATAAATTAATGATTGTGTCCTTTTACAGTAAAGTAAACTTAATTTGCAAAATGACACTACAAGTAATTTTCATAGGCATGAAATAATTAAAAATATTTTTTAAAAACAGGAGAGGAAAGCATATTAACATTAAATTATATGTGATACATTAAAATACAATATTACATATATTGGTCATGAGAGATTAAATAAATTTGTTTTTAAGAGTTTATTTAATTATTAGTGTATTGATCATAAATTTTAGAATTTTTATTCTATAATTCAGAAAAAATTCAATCTTCTGAAGATTTATAATCCTTATATAACTGAGATAATTATAGAAATTATAATACTTTAGATTCAAATTCCACCTTTACTAGCATTATCTGAAAAAATTATCTAAATCACAAATTCTTTTAACTACTGTGAACATATTTATGTTTTATTTCTCTCCTGTTGCCAGTTGTATCCATTTAACTCACAATAATGGACAACTGGGTGGAGCCGCTGCTTCTCATTGGCTCCCTGCTTTCTGCTTCAGGCATGATTCTTCCCCTAAATTACGTTGAAAAGATGAGAAACTAGAGAAAACTCTATTAGTACTCAAATCACATAAAGGAGAAATTTATGTTTTAGGTAGTTATAGAAATATTTGCATCAAATAAAGCAGTTCAAAGAAGAGGAAGAGAAAGATTCAGTGATTAGTGATTTATAAGAAACTTTGGAAAAGCCAAATAAGAGAACAAGAAATCTAACAGAGCATGTTAATACCCAATGACTGCTAGGTATGATCATGTTTGAATAGAGAGTATGGGCAGCTATGGATGTTTATTTTTTCATGGAATAACATAACTGTTAGCTTCAAAACCAAAATCCATTTAGCCACACAAAACAAGGTAGGTTCTGTGTTGCCTCTAAGCTAAGTTAATGTTATTCATATTAATAAAATTGTTTGACCAATAAATGGAGTCCCACTGGAATATTTGGCTGGTGGCCTTCAGCAAAAATGTTAGGTTAGAGGAATATCTGACATATTAAAAAAAGAAAAAAAAACTTCAACATTCCAGTCACTGGATTACCTTTCAATCATTTTGTACAATGTATTAATACCAAACTTAAAATCATTATAAGCAAAATTTAAATATTATATGGAGAAATCTTGGTTTATAAAACATTAAGGAATAGAAGAGATGAGCCAGGATTTAAAAAGAGAGAAAGAGAGATTATGGTGCTGCTAACCCTAGCACTCTGGGAGCCCAGGGTAGGTGAGGTGCTTGAGTTCATGAGTATGAGAGCAGATTGAGCAGGATTGAGACCCGGTCTCCATTAAAAAAAAAAAAAAGTAGAGAAATTAGATGGGCATGGTGATGCAGGCTTACAATACCAGCTACCTTGAAGGCGGAGGCAAGAGGATTGCTTGAGCCCAAGAGTTTGAGGTTGTTGTGAGCTATGATGCCACTGTAGTTTAGCCTGGGGAAACAGAGTGAGACTCTGTCTAAAAAAATAAAAATAATAATAAGAGTTTCAGGAAGTAAAATCATGGAAGATCCATTATTTTAGGGTCCAGGATATGTCTCTGAATGTAGACAGAGGAACTCTGGCAGGGTGAAAGTGACTAAATTTAACACATTCAGAAAGGAACAAGAAATACTGATCAGAAATCAGAAGCCTGTCTTTTCATGACAGTAATCATAAAAAATATTACTCATTACTGTCTTTCAGGCTCTTATTTGTAGAGGTCTCCCTGGTTATATGACTATAAATGTCTTAATACTAGTGTCTATTCCAGAATTAAAATGCCAGAAGAATTGGGTTTCCAATGACTTTACAGGACTAGTAAAGATCCGTTTACCTTGCTTTGTCCAATCACACATATCCTGACATAATTGGGATAAAGTGGAACCAACCAGAATCCTTGGCCATACACTGTACCATCTTTCCCACATCTATAAATAACAGTTCATGATCTTATCGAAGGTCTAACCTACTTATTGCAATATGTTACATTTCTTGCTGCCAACACAAGAATATTGCTCCAGAAATGCCAACTTTGGTCCTTGTATCACAATTTTTACCTCTTGATCAAATTATTACCATGTAAAAAGGAAAGTGTTTAATTCCAGTTCACCCTAAAGCTCACATCTTGGCTCTCTCATGCTCCTTAAAGGAAATTACTGATAAATTTTCCCTCACAATGAATTCTTCCCTCCAATTTCTTATAATTCATTCTATGACACTATTCTTGTCAATATCAACAATGTCTGTGATTTTGCTAATCCCACCCACCTCACTATGTTAGTGTTCTTTGTGCTATCTGTCGCATTTTAAAGAGCCACTGATTTTCTTTTCCTTTAAACACAATGTCTGGAATGGATGGGATTGTATTTGAGGGTTTACTGACTTGACTTACATTTACCATGATCCTTTTGGTTGTAGTGTGGAGAATGCTGAAATGGAGACATCTTTGTCTCCCAATTTTCCTCCCATAGTAGCAACCTCCTTTTTGAATCTCTTGGCTGTAACTCCATCTTCCCCTAAATCTTTCCTCAAGCTTCAGCTTAGGCCTCAACCTTTAGATCCCATTTATATTTACAATCACTTAGGTGATGATTTCATTTACTGTCGTGTCTGTAAGGTCTATTTACATGCTGCTGTTTCTCAAATGTTACCCAAGCCTGAATCTCTACAGGTGATTACAGAGATGGATATAAATTTTTTTCTAGACTTACATGTCTAATAGGCATCAACATGCCAGGGCACATGTAAAGAATATCAAAAATGAATTCTGTCCTCTCACATATGAAATAGTATGTGAGAATTCAGCATTAGCTGAGGTCACCTTATCCAAAACTTTAGTAACTAATATTTATTAAATGTTTGATTCAATATAATACATACTACTTAAAAATCAGGGCATGCATTTGGAAAGTCAAAGCCAAAAATCAACAACAACAAAAAACCTCTGCAAGTATAATTTAGTAGAAATTCTATGTCTGAAAAAATATCTAATAAAAATTATGATATTTATTTACATTGAAAGTATAACATTCATGCTTATCTGTATATATTATATGATAATGGTTATATCAACTGTTGTCTTTAAATGATATACATTGAACTTTATTACAAATAATATATATTTTTTAATTTAATGAATATAGTTAAAACATATAATATAGTTAAGCAATATTCTTTTGAAGTACTCTTAGGTTATATCCAGTTTATTGATAACCACTTTTCCCTTTGAATTAGTTTATCAATAAAGTAACTTTAATTTTTATAACTGCCTCGTTGCTTTTTATTGAGATCCTTAATCATTTCATGCCAAATAGACTCCCACATACATTGTTATCCTGAGCCGTAATGAATCTCTCAGTATTACCTGCTACATCCGCCTTTGGCTTTGTTTTACCTGAAGCTCTTTTAGAACAGAGGCTCAAGGAAGGCAGAAGGATATTTTTTCATATTCATCAACATACCCCAGTGACTAACACATCATTTGACACACAGTAGGTTATTAATTAACCTTGATTCACACATATTATTTTAAGGCCAATAATTCAAATATTCAAGTGGAAAGGGAGCTTGAAACAGAATTGATTACCATAAACTCTGAAGCCTCCATTTCAGTAAGTGTGGCTTCATAATATTTGTGTTAGTGAGCAAAGTATTTTTCCTGACTTGCATACCTTTCCTCATCTGTAATAGAAAGCTAAAAATAGTGTCCATTTTAAGCGATTTTTGTGAGGAAAAAAAATAAAAGATAACCTTAGAACAGTCTCTAGTACATTAATAGAGATGATTAATTTTGTGTAAAATGTAAACATTAATGATCACAAAGGACAAATAATACTGAAGATAATTTGTGCCATTTTATAACATTTCTTTCAGGTGTTTCAAAGCATGAGGACAGCATAATCAAATGCATTTCCATAAGCGGCCTGCAACTTTTATATCACAGTTAATAGCTGATGGCTTAATTTTGTAGAGTTGAAGTCAAAGACATAATAAGGGTAATTATCTTTCACAAGGTCAAAAAATGCAGTTTTGGGGATATGGTTTGTTTGAGAGGAACTGATCTGCTTAAGGAAATTCATGTTTATATTGCATTTAGTGTTCATTATTATTCCATTCAGTGTTAATCCTTTATGGACAAACAGCTTGTAGATAAACTCATGATATTTCAAAGGACGTTTGAAAATGTGGCTCATGGTACAGAAAGAAATTAAGAAGGAAAAAAATGACACAGAGAGGTAACTTTTGAGATCTGTGACTTGGCAATCTCAGATTGCTGTTCACAGCGCTGTTCTCTTTAGCTCACCTCATACTCTAGTCATGGGTCCAAATTTCCGAAGTCACTTGGAAAAATACTGGCATTTTTTATATGTGTTTCTGTGTTTTCACATTCAGTATTTTTCTTATATAGCATTCTATCAAAGCAAAATTATTTGAATCATTATAATACTCTTTGTAAATTATAAACACATCCCCCACTATGGGGTAAGTGAGGTGAATACATTTTATTTTCTTCTTTGCTCTTTTGACCCAATTTGGGGCATGGTGATATATTCTGATTTATCCACTATAAAAATAATATTAACAAATCAATGTGTCCAGTGGTAAGCAAACAGGATGTCCAAAACGATGGAATGATACAATAAAAGGAAAATTTGAAGGTATTAGGAGTCATCGATGTGTTTTTTTAAAAAGGAGTATACATCATAGTTTATTAGTAATTATTGAATAACTGAAACACTAATCAAAAAAATTAAACGGCATCTGTGTTCTCTGGTTTCTAACCCTCTTCTTCCATTCTATATTTTAGTTCAACTAAAATAATTTCTCAAATTGGCTGAACATTGGAATCACCTGGGTGTCATTAAAAAGTTACTCATGACCAAATCCCATCCACATAGATTTTTTTTTTTACTTTATCACCTACTTTTTTTTTTATTATTAAATCATAGCTGTGTACATTAATGCAGTCATGGGGTACAGTGTGCTGGTTTTATATACAATTTGAAATACTTTCATCAAACTGGTTAACATAGCCTTCACGGCATCCTCTTGTGTTATTATTGTGTTAAGACATTT
>CAUYQV010038279.1:0-11930 GCA_963574575.1 Galagoides demidoff | reverse complement strand
CTCAAGCTATCCCCCTGGGTAGAGTGCCATGGTATCACAGCTCATAGCAACCTCCAACTCCTGGGCTCAAGCGAGTCTCCTGCCTCTGCCTCCCAAGTAGCTGGGACCACAGGTGCCCGCCACAACACCCGGCTATTTTTTGGTTGCAGCCATCATTGTTGTTTGGCAGGCCGGGCTGGGGATTCGAACCTGCCACCTTAGGTATAGGTGGCTGGCGGCTTAGCCGATTGAGCCACAGGTGCCGAGCCAAAACATCTTCATTATTCACAGATGCTATGATTGTCTGTGTGAAGTATCTAAAAGAAATTTTAGTTGAATATTAGAAATAATAAAAATATTAATAAGGTGGCTGGATATATATTAAAATATAAAATTAATTGAACATTCATAAACAGTGATCTCTAACAATTTTAATAGATATTGTTCAAAAAATACTTTATGAAAATATGAAGTATTTGGGGGTTGAATAGGATGTACAAATCCTTTATGAAAAAGTATAAAGTATGTAGAAAACATTTTCTAAATGTACAACAGAGATAAATAACATTCAAAGCCTCAAGCTGTCGCCCTGGGTAGAGTGCCATGGCATCACAGCCCACAACAACCTCCAACTCCTGAGCTCAAGCGAATCTCCTGCCTCTGCCTCCCAAGTAGCTCGGTCTACAGGTGCCCGCCACAACCCTCAGCTATTCTTTGGTTGCGGCCATCATTGTTTTTTGGTGGGGCGGTTGGATTAGAACCTGCTAGCTCAGGTGTATGTGGCTGGCACCTTAGCTGCTTGAGCCACAGGCGCTGAGCCTATAACATTCTTAAATAAAAGATTAAGTAGAGCAAAGATATAAATTCTTACCAAAGTGATCTATACATTTAAACGTAAACACAAACAATTACAAGTAAAATCTCAGTAGGGTTTTACAATTACAAAACTTGAGATGATTCTAAAATTATATAAAAGAATAAAAACTTTAAGTAGACAAGACACTTCTGAAAGGACAAGGTACAAGGATTTTTCCCACTGAACAGAAATTGAAAGTAAAAAGAAAATTGTTTTTGGCTAATACTAATTGAGATAACATACTGTTCATGCTGGGATAGACAAATAGTCCTGTAATGGCACATAATACAGAGCTGAAAACAAATTTTTTCTTACATGGGGGAGTGTGCCCCTGGCTAAGCCCCTTCAGAGAGAGTCCTTCCTCTATCCCTTTGGGGTCTTGTGGTGTAACAGGGGCACACAAATGAACCCCCTACCCACCAGTGATCCACGGTGCACATAATAGACTGTCAAATACACGGGTGGAGGAGAAATTTGAGAGCTGGGTCAGGTGATGTGGTAACTCATGAAGACTGATCAGATGGGAGAGTGCTGTGGAGTTCTAGGGAGCAGCAATTTGGGAGAGTGTTCAGCCATCCGGTAGAGAAACTGCCCTAATGCAGAAGGGCAAAATGAACCTAGCCTGGGGCCCCAGCACTGAAGGGATTAGGTCTCTCAGAAACAACATTCTGAGCTGGAGATAAAGTTGGAGCTAAAGTTGGAGCTTGCCCTCAACTTTATACCAACACCGCCCCCTAGCGGCTAAAAAGCAACTTCTGCGCCCTACCAAGGCTTTGCAAAGTCTTTCAGGGGCTCACAATTCAGCCACAATCTGGCTCCTCTGTGCAGCTCAGGAACACTGAAGATGAAGGAAGGCCGGTACAGCTGCAGCATCCCTCCTAAAGCTTGGGACATTTGTGTGCCCTGTCTGGTCTCACAGAGCCTACCATAGGCACAAAAGAACATCTTGGCAGCTGGCTTCTACACCCAAACTTCAATGACAGGAGCAACAGTCCCATAGCTAAGCATAGTACCTTCCAACTCTAGTAAATGTGGAGCAGCAGATTAGTTCTCATAAGTACCACCTACAATCTTGGAGATTAAGGTGGGGGACCTAACTCATTACACACTGTTAGAAAGAGTTGAAAATGGAAGGTTGTATATAACCCTAGAAGTTCATCAGACCTGCTAGAACACCCCATAGACAACTCTGGACCAGCACTCCTCTCCCTAGAAAAGTCATAGATTGATCTTTGGAGACCCAGAGACAGGTCCATAAGCCAGGCCTAGTACCCTCAGGTCATAATTGAGAGGCCAGATGAGAAAAAGCCGGGAAAAGAACCCTGAAACCATGAAAAATCAGAGTGAAAGGACCGCACCCAAGGAACACAATAACTCCTTTCCAGTGGATACTGCAATGCCAGTGTTCTAATTCAGGCAGACCAGAGGGAAACTCAGGTGTGTGGGGGCAGGTGCAACATGCTTTATTCAGCTCACAGTGGCTGGTGGGCTACATGGGAGGTGTGCCCTTAAGCAGCTCCTGGCAGCAGGGAAGCTGATCATTCACAAACTGATCAGCCATGTGCAATCTGCATGGGGAAAAGTCCAGTGCACCTTTATACCTAGGGGAACAAAAGTGGTAACATGCCAAGGAGCACATCACTGTACATTGTTATGGCTATCTAGGAACACATGCTGAACACTTGTGTTCTAGCAAGGCCATGAGTGAAAAATCCCAGCTTTAACTCATCCTGCACTGAAAGCCATGGATTAGGAACCCCAAATATCTTTGTCTATTCTTACAGATACCAACTAAAATAAAAATGTTGAAATTACTGCATGAGAATTTTAAATATGTATTGTAAGGAAGCTCAATGAAATGCAAGAAAAAAATTGAGCCCAACACAAAGAAACCACAAAAACAACATACAGAATGAATGAAAAATTCACTAAAGAAGCTGAATTATTGAAAACAATCAAATAGAACTTCTGGAAATAAAAAAATTGATTTAAGGAAATACAAAACACAGTGGAAAGCCTTCAGAATAGGTTAGATCAGGTAGAAGAAAGAGTATCAGAGCTTGAAGCTAACAATTTTGAATTAAATAAGTCAGTGAAAGAGAAATAACAGAGAAATAGAGGAAAGGTCAAAGCCTACAAGAAATACGGAGTTATGTAAAGACACCTAATGTAAAAATCATAGGCATCCCTGAGGATGAAGAAAAAAATACACAGGGTTAGAAAACCTATTTGAAGGAATAATTAAGAAAAATTTCTCATCTTGTTAGAAATAAAGATACCTAGGTACAAGAAGCTCAATGGACTCCTGAGAGATTCGTTGCAAAGAGGCAATTACTTTGACACATAGACAAGGTCAACCAACATGAGAGAGGAACCCCTACAAGCAATAAGGCAAAAGCATTAGGTAACTTACAAAGGAAAACCCGTCAGACTGACTGCAGACTTCTCAACTGAGACCTGACAAGTCAGAAGGGACTGGGACCTTATTCTCATTTAGCTTAGAATTATGTATCCTTCAAAACTAAGTTTCTAATATGAGGGACAAGGAAAGATTTTATAAGATAAGCAGATGCTAAGGGAATTTTTCAAGACCAAACCTACCAAGAAGAAAGTACTCAGATCTGCATTAGACACTGACCAGCACAATAGACACCCACCAGTGTAAAAGCTAACGTTCGGAGACTTGATACATATGCACCAAAATGACTCAAGGGATAAAACAAAGCAATTTAGTTCTCCTCAACAGAAGGAACAGAAATCCACTCTACTTACTAATTCTTTCAATAAATGTGAATGACTTGAATTATCTACCCAAGAGACACAGGTTTGATGAAGGGATAAAAAAAAAATACAAGTCAAGAACTTGTTATCTGCAGGAAACATATCTAGCCCACAAGGATTCATTCAGATTCAAGGTGAAGGAATGGAGAACAATATTCCATGCAAATGGAAACCAAAAGAAAACTGGTGTACTGGCATAACCATTTACATTCCATAACATGAAGTTCAAATCAACAAAGGTAAAGAAAGACAAAGATGGTCATTGTGTAATGGTGAAGGGAACAATTCAACAAGAAGACATGACAATCCTAAATATTTATGAACCTAACATAGTTGCTCTCAGATTCAATAAACCAAATCCTATTATATCTTAACAGAGTAATAAACAGCAGCATTTTAAAAGCCAAGGACTTCAACACCTCACTAACAGACTGGACAGATCCTTCAAACAGACTATAAACAAAGAAACAATTGACTTAAATGGGACTAGAACAAATGGGCCTAACCGATATTAAAGAACATTCTACCACCAAACTACTAAATTTACTTTCTTCTCACTAGCACATGAAGCCTTCTCTAACATTGATCACATCCTAAGGCCACAAAACATGCCTCAACAAATTAAAAAAATAGAAACTATACCATGTGTCTTCTTAGACAATAGGGGAATAAAATTGGAAATTAATTCCAATGGAAACACTTGTCTCTATGCAAAGTCATGGAAATTACACAAACTACCGCCAAGAAGAAAAATTAAATGGGGATCAAAAGTTTCTTAGGGCTAAATGACAAAGGAGAGACAAATTATCAAAATCTGTGGAATTAAGCAAAGTGTCCCTAGAGGAAAATTCAGAGCCCTAAATGCCTACATCAAAAAACAGAAAGATCACAAATCAACAAATCATCTTAAGGAATTATAAAAGCAAAGGGAACCAAACCCAGAAGAAGAAAAGGAATAACTAAAGTCAGAACAGAACTAAATAAAATTGATAAAAGAATTATACAGAAGATTAATGAAATAAAAGGTTATCTTTTTGAAAAGATAAGCAAAATTGACAGACCTCTCACAAGATTAACCAGGAACAAAAAAGAAGGGACTCTAATAAGCTCAATTACAAATGAAAAGGAAGGGAGGTATCACTACTGATACCACAGAAATAGACATCTCTAAATTCTATAAAAATCTCTATGCACATAAACTTGAAAAAAATTAAGGAAATGGACATATTCTTGGAAACAAGTAACCTCCCTAGGCTCAAATCAACAAGAAATTGAACTCCTAAACACACCAATATCAAGTATGAAATTGAAGCAGCAATAAAAAAAACCTTCCAACTAAAAGATCTGGACCAGATGGTTTTACACCTGAATTTCAACAGACCTACAAAGAACTAGTACCTATACTGCAGAAATTATATTATAACATCAAAAAGGAAGGAATCCTCCTCAACTCATTCTATGAAGCCAGTATCATCTTGATACTGAAGTCAAGAAAGGACACAACAGTCAAAGAAAACTAAAGACTGATATCCCTTATTAATATAGATGCAAAAATTCTCAATAAAGTCCTAGCAAACCAAATTCAGTTGTACATCATAAAACTAATCCACCATCAAAAAGTGGGCTTCATCCAGGGATGCAAGGATGGATGGTTCAACATACACACATCTATAAATGTGATTGACCATGTAAACAGAAGCAAAAATAATGACCATGTGATCATGTCAATTGACAGAAAATACATTTGACAAAATTCAGTACCCTTTTATAAGAAGAACTCTTAAAACAGGCATAGATGGAACATACCTCAAAATGATAAGCACCATATGCCAAACCGATAGTGAACATCATACTGAATGGGGAAAAGCATTTTTGCTTAGAACTGGAACTAGACAAGGATGCCTGCTGCTTCTATTCACCATGCTTCTAATGTTGGAAGTCCTAGCCAGAGCAATAAGGCAAGAGAAGGAAATAAAGAGTATCCAAATGGGGAAAAAGAGGTCAAACTATCACTCTTTGCTGATGATATGATCTTCTATCTAGAAAACTACAAAGATTCTGCCAAAAGACTTCTGGAATTGACAAATAAATTCAGCACAGTCTTGGGTTACAAAATCACTGTACACAAATCAGTAGCATTCTTATACAACAATGGTCAATCTGAGAATCAAATCAAATACCCCACACCTTTTGCAATAGCAGCAAAGAAAATAAAATACCTAGGAATATATTTAACCAAAGAGGTGAAAGCCTGGGAGAACTACAAAACCTTGAGGAAGGAAATTTCAGAGAATGTAAACAGATGGAAAAATACATCATGCTCATAGATCAGCAGAATCAACATTGTTAAATTGTCTGTCCTACCCAAAGTGATTTACAGATTCAATGCAACTCCTTTGAAAATACCAGCATTATTTTTTGCTAATCCAGAAAGAGATAGTTCTATGCTTTGTATGAAACCAGAGAAGAACCTGAATAGCCAAAACCACCTTAAGCAAAGAGAAAAAAATCAGGAGGTATCACTTTACCAGATTTCAAGATATACTACAAGGCTATAGTAAACAAAATAGCATGGTACTGGCAAAAAACAGAGACATAGACCAATGGATTAGAATAGGGCATCTGGATATAAAACCATCATTAGGTAAATTCATACCTAACAGATACAACACATACTATCTAGGTGATGGGCACACTTTGATGGAAACTGTACAAAAGCAAACCATGAAACCAAAAACGTGTTTCCCCATGATATTCTGAAAAATTGAAAAAAGAAATAAAATAGAGTGGCACCTGTGGCTCAAAGGAGTAGTGCGCCGGCCCCATATGCTGGAGGTGGCGGGTTCAAACTCAGCCCCAGCCAAAAACTGCAATAAATAAATAAAATAGTACAACTGGGGTAAAGGAGGAAAATACATACTTGCTGGGTTTATACTCAAATATGGGATGCAGTTGTGAGTTGAGTGGTATACATGTTGTGTTTTTCAAAAGACTAGGGAGTGTTATAATGGTACATCCTAATGGAAATAATGCATATTTTTATTCCTGGATTTTGAAGTAATATTAGAAAAACCAATAGACTAAGAGTTTAGACATTGCTGAAACCTATTTATACCTCATAATGTTACTCAGTCTCTCTATCAGTTTGTCAACTATAAAATGTGGATAATAACTCTTATTGCCTTACCTCACAGAATTGTTGTAGAAATCAAAGGAGATAAAATGTACGAAATTCCACTTTCTAGTACATTTGCTACATTATCAACACCATCATAAGCATATCATTTCAAGTTTTACAAAATGGATGTGATCATTATTGTCATTTTTAAAATATGACTTTAAAGACAACCTTTTTGGTTTTAATTGTTGGGGATTCATTGAGGGTACAAGAAACCAGGTTACACTGATCGCATTTGTTAGGTAAAGTCCCTCTTAGAATTGTGTCTTGCCCCCAAAAGGTGTGTCACAAACTGAGACCCCACCTCCTCCTTCTCTCTCTCTCTGCTCTCCCCTTTCCCCACCCCCACCATATACTAGGTCACTAATTGTCCTCATATCAAAATTGAATACATAGGATTTGTGCTTGTCCATTCTTATGATGTTTTACTAAGAATAATGTGTTCCAACTCTGTCCAGGTTAATACAAAGGATGTAGTCTCCATTTTTTTAATGGCTGAGTAGCTTTCCATGGTATACATATACTACAGCTTGTTAGTCCATTCGTGGGTTGGTGGGCATTTAGGCTGTTTCCACATTTTGGCAATTGTAAATTGACCTGCGATAGTCTAGATTAGTAGATTTTAAATCATAGATACTAGGGTCTATTTTTCTTTGATAAAATAGAGTGGGAAAATAAATGTACCAATGATTGCCTCCATCAGCCAAATGTATGGAAAATCGGGATACTCAAAGCCCAAAGCATCAACATCCATCTGTGGTAGATGATCCACCCTGGAAGAGGCTTCCCTAAGTGGAAATAATAGCCCTGAATTGAAAAAACACCTAATTTTGATAAAGCTAGACTGACTCAATAAATGTCAATGTAGTCGTGCAATAAAATAAAGTTCTACAATCTAAACGAATGAATGCCAGCTAAGTGTTTCAACATGGATGAGCTTCAAGAACATAATTTTGAATGAAGAAGTAAGTCTTAGAACACTTGCGACATAATTCTATTTATATGAGTTCAAAACCAAACTAAGTTATATGCATAAAATTAACCTATATAATTAAATAAAAATGTATCTTATATGTCTTTGCAGATACAAACATAAATGGCAAAATTTAAAAAATAGAAGAAATGATTCACACACAAATCAAGATAAGGGATGACAGTGGGCTTTAATCTGGAAAAGGCACTCAGGGGAGCTTCCAAAACACTGGTAATTTTTAATATCTTAAATTGGGTGGTGGAGCTACACCCAGTCCTTTAAAGTATGTACATATTACATACCCTTGTCCTTGTATGTTTGGTCTATAAAGCAATAGTGAAAGTTCTGAAGTGAAATGCCTAGTGTCATCTAGGTATTGGAACTGCAATCCTTTGTCTGGGCACATTTCTGAGCATGTATCCGAAGAAGTAGCTTTGGTTCTCCGCTTGTTCCTCAGTCATCAATGCTTCTTAATATATTATCTATCTTCTGGAAATCTATGGGCATCTCTTGTCCTCTAATTATAATTCCAACTCCTAGTTTCTTAATTATTTTAGGACAATATAGTCTCTCCTGCCCTCTCCTCCCCCCCCCCCAGATACAGAGATAATTCAAGGAACAGAAGAGAAATTTAAAAATCAATTTAAGTTGATATTGTAGACACAAAGCAAGAACCATGAAATGGAACAAATACATGAAAAAATCCTTTTAATTAAAAAAGAAAAAAAGTGAAGAAGTTCCTAAAGTGTACAGCAAGAAGAAAAGGAGACAAAAAATTGTAGAGAAATAAGGACAGAGAGAGGCCCTATTCAAGAGGTAAAATAGCCAAAAAGTACTAGTCCCAGAAAAACAGAACAGGGTGAAATAGAAGGGTCAAAATTATCTGAGAAATGATATGAAAATATTGCAAAATAAAGGGTGCCTCAGGTTGCTAAAAGAATAATTTCCTTCATCCCCTTTATTTCTTTTTTTTGTCCACCATCCTTTCACCCACTCATCCATCCATGTTGACTCAACTCTCCTGGTTTTCCTTTGTGGTCTATGTACTTCCTAAGCTGTTTCACAGCATCTGGTAAATGCATTATAAACAGATCTGGCAAGTTTTTTTTTTTTTTTTTTTTTTTTTGCAGTTTCTGGCTGGGGCCAGGTTTGAACTCGCCACCACCTCTGGTATATGGGGTCGGTGCCCTACTCCTTTGAGCCACAGGTGCTGCCCAGATATGCCAAGTTTTTCCACTTAAATCTGAACATTGTTAACTCTTCTAGGATGACATTTGCTAGACCGTTTTTATACCTTATATTGGCATTTTTACTCTTGTCGTTCATTGCTACCAAATACATTCTTACAATATACATTATTCTGAAACTTGCTTTTTTCCACTTAGTATATCATGAACAGTGCTATTGTTAATATGGATATAATTAACTTTAGTTATTAGCTACATAATGTTTTTTTTGTGGGGATTTAGCACAATTTATTCAGCTACTTACCTGTTTAAAGTCTTTCTGTTTGTTTCCAGTAACCAGGTTCTAGTCTCTTCAAGCAGTAGATGGTAAGAGAATTAACAAGTGTCAGAGTGCAGAACTGGGGAGACCCAAATCATCACAGTATATTTCAGGCGTTTGCATTCTGTGTGACACTCTCCACTCAATCAACATTTTACACATCATCTAATTTTTATACAGAGCTATAATTTGCTTATCACTGGAATACACACCTCCATGTAACAGGTTAGCTTTCGCTCTAGAGAGAAGTACATGAGTTGTACCCGGTTCAATGGTATATTTTCCTCCTTGAACAAATTTCCAACTATTCTAAACTCATTTTTATTCTATGAGCAACTCTCTGGAATGACAGATTCCACAGATCTCTATTTTGTGTTTGAACATAAAATACAATTTCAGATTTCTAAACAGGTAACATTAATCATGTGCTTAGAGCTTATCCAGGTAACATATGATGAATAATAATTTAATTTTGCTTTCTATGCTTTTTGTATAAAACTATATGCAGCTTTTGCTTTTAACCTGAGCACTATCTACCCAACCGACAAGAGGACACACTTGAGCCATGTACATTACTTCTCCATGTGAGAAGTAAATGCAGCCAAACCAGTTTTATTTCCAAGACCAATTATATGAACTATGAACTCAATTGAAAAAAAATTAGAGTCTACAATTAATACTTGAATGCAAAACTATGTTATTTGAGAATAATATTGGTTTTTTTCTGCAGCATGACTAAAATAGTGCCCTTTTAATTATAGTTTTATTTTAGAACATTGCTGAGTTATCTTTTTCCAGCTGACTTTTCCAAATTTTAGGCCATAATTTAAGTATTAATTTTATTATATTAATTATCTCTTAAAAATCAGGAAAGTGATCTTTTAAAAAATCTAAAGGTTTTATTGCTCACCATTAGGCTTTTCTTCAATGACTATTTTTTTTTAATGAAATCATAGTTGTGTACATTAATGTAATTATGGGGTACAGTGTGGTGTTTTCATATACAATTTGAAATATTTTCATCAAACTGGTTAACATAGCCTTCATGGCATTTTCTTAGTTACTGTGTTAAGACATTTATATACTACTTTTAGAAAGAGTCACTTGTATCATTGTAAGATAGACCATATAGGTGATCCTGCCAATCACCCTTCCTCCACCCATCCATCCCCTTCCCCTCCCTTTCCTGCCCTCTCCCCATATCTTAGACTATAATTAGATTATAGCTTTCATATGAAAGCTATAAATTAGTTTCATAATAGGGTTGAGTACATTGGATACTTTTTCTTCCATCCTTGAGATACTTTGCTAAGAAGAACATGTTCCAGATCCATCCATGTAAACATGAAGGAGGTAAAGTCTCCATCTTTCCTTAGGGTTGCATAATATTCCATGGTGTACATATACCACAATTTATTGATCCATTCGTGGGTTGATGGGCACTTGGGCTTCTTCCATGACCTGGCAATTATGAATTTGCACTGCAATAAACATTCTGATACAAATCTCTTTATTGTAATGCGATTTTTGGTCTTCTGTATATATACCTAAAAGGAATTGCAGGATCAAATGGCAGGTCTATTTTTAGGTCTCTAAGTGTTCTCTAGATGTCTTGCCAAAAGGAATGTATTAGTTTGCATTCCCACCAGCAGTGTAGAAGTGTTCTCTTTTCTCCACATCCACACTAACATCTCTGGTTTGGGGATTTTGTGATATGGGCTAATCTTACTGGAGTTAGGTGATATCTCAAAGTAGTTTTGATTTGCATTTCTCTGATGATTAAGGATGGTGAGCATTTTTTCATATATTTGTAGGCTGCGCGCCTATCTTCTTTAGAGAAATTTCTTTTCAAGTCCCTTGCCCACCCTGAGATGGTATCACTTATTCTTCTCTTGCTAATATGTTTGAGTTCTCTGTGGATTCTGGTTATTAAATCTTTGTTGGAGACATAACCTGCAAATATCTTCTCCCATGCTGAGGGCTATCTGCTTGCTTTACTTACTGTGTTCTTGGCTATGCAGAAGATTTTTAGTTTGATCAGGTCCCAGTAGTGTATTTTTGATGTTGCTTCAATTGCCCAAGGAGTCGTCCTCATAAAATTTTCACCCAGGCCAATTTCTTGAAGTGTTTTCCCTATACTTTCTTCTAGTATTTTTATAGTTTCATGTCTTAAGTTTAAATCTTTAATCTAGTGAGAGTCTATCTTAGTTAATGGTGAAAGGTGTGGGTCCAGTTTCAGTCTTCTACGTGTTGCCAGCCATTTCTCCCAGCACCATTTGTTAAATAGGGAATCTTTTCCCCACTCAATGTTTTTAATTGGCTTGTCAAAGATCAGATAACAGTAAGTAGTTTGGTTCATCTCTTGGTTCTCTATTCTGTTCTATACAGCTACCTCTCTGTTTTTGTGTCAGTACAATGCTGTTTTGATCACTATTGATTTATAGTATAGTCTGAAGTCTGGTAGTGTGATTCCTCCTGCTTTCTTTTTATTTCTGAGTAACGTCTTGGCTATTCGAGGTTTTTTTCTGATTCCATATGAAATGAAGTATTATTTTTTCAAGATCTTTAAAGTATGACAGTGGGGATTTAATAGGGATTGCATTAAAATTATATATTGCCTTGGATAGTATGGACATTTTAACAATGTTGATTCTTCC
>CAUYQV010038272.1:0-25381 GCA_963574575.1 Galagoides demidoff | reverse complement strand
TGGCGGGTGCCTGTGGTCCCAGCTACTTGGGAGGCTGAGGCAGGAGACTCGCTTGAGCCCAGGAGTTGGAGGTTGCTATGAGCTGTGATGCCATGGCACTCTACCCAGGGGGATAGCTTGAGGCTCCGTCTCAAAAAAAATAAAAAAAGTGAGAAAGTGAGAACAGGCACTTGACCTCACTGGGGAGATCATGGAAGATTTGCATGGGGAAGTTTCTGTGGCCACTGGCCAGGTGAAGATGAGCAGGAAGAGCGATGTGGAAAGAGGAAATGAGTCTCAGGAGCGACAGAGGCTGGTGTGTTGGGGACACTGAGCATGGAAGTTATAGCTGAAGGTAGAGGAGCGTCATCCTCCTGGCCAGTGACTGGGGGCAATCCCAGTCTACATCTGCTGCTCATGGCCGTTATTAGTAGCCCCCTGTTTCTCAAAAATACCCCAGATTAGATGTTAAATTCTATTGTCCCATTCATGAAAAACCAAATTAGGCTAAGTTCATTATGGATTCTTGACCCAAACAACAACAATAGCAAAAGAACCTTAGTGAAAAAATTGGTGAAATGCCAGTGGAGTTTAGTTACTAGTAATTCATCAGTGCTCATTTGTTAGTGTTGACAATGCCCTGCTGTGATGTACTGTAAGATGTTAACATGAAGGGAAACTGGTAAAGGCAGTCCAGGAACCACCTGTGCTGTACCGGGTGGGTGTGGGGGGAGGGCCAAAACAGTGAATACATAATTTAAGAGATGCTATCTGTGTATGGCTTTTCAAAGTTGCAATGAATTATGGTAGTGATGTATAGTATAAGGTTCACTCAAAAGATCACATAAATCAAATGAATGCTAGCATCATCATGCAACACATAGGACAGTCAAAGAAATGGCAGAAGTCTGGTCATCACTCTAAGAGCATGAGACCATCTTGAAGTGGGTATTTGCAGTTTGAGAGCATCATGGGATTACAACAACGATGGAGTTTGGGAACATCATGGGAGTACTACAATGATGGAGGTGTGAGGCTGGGGGCCCTTACAAGATGCAGTGTACCATGGACAACTGGCTACCCCGCCAGCACTCCAGGCATGCACAACTCTGCAAGCAGATGCTTCTGTCAATGTCCCTCAAGCAGTAGTTCAACATAATCAGAAGCATCTGGACCCTGATGGTAACTACATTAAGCACCTCTTGTAATTGCAGAAGTCAGAGGTGACTTGCACTCATCTTTTGTTATCAGTATATACTAGACAATTTTAAGACCGCGTTTCCCTTTCTGAACACGTGTGTACATTTCTTTTACCACGCTCCTTATATGCAACACTTCTGTAAGTCTAAAAGTATTCTGTAATTGTTTGTTAAAAAGGTAAAACAACGGCAACAACAGTAAAAAGGGAGTCTGACTGAAGGAATAAAAAAGTTAAGGAGCATTGAGTATTATTTTTACCCTAAGGAGAATAGAAAGCTGCAGAAGAGGCTGTAACACAGTGGGTGGTGAGGAGAGGGGAGTCACGGGATCCGGGTTTGGTCAAAGCTACTCTGGTCCCAGGTGAGGAATAGTTTGGAGCAGAGCCAAGTAACTGTAGTTGGCTCAGTGTGGGAACCCCTTGGAGCCCAGGAAGCAATGACAGTACTTTGGGCCAGGAGATAAAGAGAAGGGAGAGATATGGGGCCATTGTGAGGATGAACTACCTAACCAGGAGGTTTCGGTGCATGGCATTTAGGGGTGAAGAAGAGGAATTTCTCCTAGATTTCTGTACATTTGGCGGGTGACCAGGAATCTCAGGGGACCACACAGGGGACCCTGCTGTGAGCCACCTCGGCCACCTCGGCTGGGGAGAAGGGTGGTGGGTCCTGACATGGAACATGGGGGTGAGAGGATGGCATTCAAGGCCCTGTGGGTATCAGCAGGAGCCAGATAAACGGTTCAGTTTAGGCACCACCAGGACATCGAGCTTTTCATAGAGAGAGAAAATCAGGTTCCTTAGAACAAAGTGCAGGCCCCGAGGAGTCCAGTAAAAATCTTATTCCTCACACAGGCATCCAAAGCTGCAACAGAATTCGCAGCTCTAGGGACTTTAGTCAATGTAATGGCGAGTCCATATGTGCTCCTCTCCCACGGAGCTCCTAATTGTAGGCCAGGCTCGACCTTCACATTCAGCAAGGATAGGGAAGACATGCCAGGAGGAAGCTGTATGACTTTGGTGACACCTTCGCAGACCTCTAGGACAAGACCCCAGAACAGCATCTGGCACCTAGTGGACACTCAATGTCACTCCTCTCACCTATGAAACCAGACTGCTAAGAAGTAACTGAATTAGACCATGCCATTGAGTTCAGGCCAAGGCAAAGCCATGATGAAGGGCAAAGACCCAGCAAAATAATCTAAGTTATTCATATTTATTTCTCTGCAGTGACTGGGATGTTGCCCTTAATTAGCAATCTAATGATACAGTGGTGCATTAAAAACACATACATCGGGTATGAAGATCTCATTCTTTGTGGGCAAGGCCAGAAGTATATCACCACACTGTGTCTCAGGCATTGTAATGCACTGTGTGCTGAAGAAATATCTGACATGTAATTTGTTTATTAAATTCCTCACTGCAGCCTACAGAGTATCTTTCTTCAGGAAGGTGACCTCTGCAGCTCTTCTTACTTTTCCTCCCTTGGCTGCAGCTATTTTTTCCACTCCAATTATAGTGAAAGTGAGTAGAAAGCATTGGGTCTCTCTGTCCCCAAAAGGAATTCACTTACTTTGCAGCCATGGTCTGTCAGTGACCCAGCTGTGCTTTGTAAGCACCACAGCCTTCTCTCTGCACAGGGAATGAATGAATTGCCCTATGGGTAGGTTGTACCTGTAGAAAGCCTGTAGTTCTAGGAACAGCCTCACCTCCAGGAGAAGCAGGAGGTGCTCCGGATGGCTCTCAGGGACTCAGCTTGAATGGTAAGAACACCAAGATGCGTAAATTCTGAGGCTGGTTTTAGAGCCAGTTAAGCTCCAGAAGGGGAAGTTGGTGGATGGAAAGGGCCATGATTTGTTGCTGCCTGGTTGGAATACGAGCCGGCCTCCTTGGAAGCTGAAACCCTGCTTAATTTCCCTGTCAAGTAGCCTGATGGATTTGTCCATAGAGTTTTTAAATAGAAGATAAAGTTGGTCACTCTACAAGGTTTTACCCTTCGGTAAGGAACATATCACTTGCCTGGATCAATCAGACCAGTTCATTTAGGGTTCTTCACCCCCACCCTATTGAGCACTCGATCTCAACTGTGTAAATACAATCATTTGGAATGGACTTCAAAAGATTGCCCATCGTGTGCTTAGTTTATTTTCCAATGAAGGTGGCAAGTCTTCCTGCAAGTTGGTGCTGTGCTGGCATGCCCGGGGCAGAAGCCTGGCATACCACCCATCAGAGATGGTCTGACCCAGGGACCCAGAGGAGCTCAGAAAGCAAGAAGAGTACACCCAACGGGGAGCTCGGCCACCTGCCATTGACTTTCACCATTTCTCAACCTTTGGCCTGCTCCCCTGAGCCTTCTGTATGCTACTGTTCTTATTCATTAGAAAACATGGGTTGGAGATAAGAATTTTTTAAGACCATTTTTGGAGGTTTCTGGTCTTTTCTTTTCCCCATAAGTGATAAGTGAGAAGAAACATTATTGAAATTCAAAGAGCAGAATATCTACCCATTTGCAACTCTTGCTCTGTGTCTTTCAACTACGCCTGAAGAATCCAGTACAAAGTCACTAATATACACTGAATGTGCCTGTTTGTTTTGTGGTTTTATAGCAGCTGTAAGTACTGACGTGAAGGTACATCATATCATCTTGATCTTTTCTTTGTCAGCAATAATACGCAATTCTATTCATGCCAGCAAGGCGAACTAGATATAGAAATTTGCCCGTTTAATAAAATATTAATTTTGTTTCTCTCTTTTAAAAACTGTTTTCAGTGTTCTTATAACAGAAATAAAGAATTGAATTTAGTTTCTTCTAGTGGAAAAATACTGAGAACAAAATGTATGGCTTCACATGATCATTGCATAATTGTTTATAAATATCTATACTGATAAAAGATGGTAAAATTTGAAGAACATTTGTGTCCTCTTTAAGCAGTAAGTAAGTAGGTTAAGGAGCTCCAAAAAACAGAGACATATGTTCTCAATAAATATCCTTACTCTAATATAAGACTGAACTAAGACAGACTTTTCTTTTTTCACTATGATACCGATACCAGAAGTCATAAAGGAAGACTGATCACATTAAAACAAAAAGTTTTATGGCTAAAAAGAAAAATATACAAGAAGTCAAAAATCAACTGACATACTGGAAAAGCACTGGCCCGTTAATACCACATTAATACGTGTGTCTTTAATAGGCAATTATTTTTTACCTATTAGTAAGAATAAAGCTAGGAATCACAATATAAAATAGTGTAGAAAGTTGCAAAGGCAATTCATCAGAGGAGTGCAAATGGACAACATATTCTGAAAAGGTATTTATACTCATCAATATAAAAAAAACCAAATTAAAATTCATATTGTCAAAAAACATAAAAGAATGACACTACATAGAATTAGTACATAAGAGAGGATAGATCTGGGTGGCACCTGTGGCTCGAGGAGTAGGACACCAGCCCCATATGCTGGAGGTGGCAGCTTCAAACCCAGCCCTGGCCAAAAAAACAAAAACAAAACAAAACAAAAAAACCAGAGAGAGAGAGAGGATAGATCCTTTCATGCATTGTTGGTTCAAGTGCAAACTTGGCTTATTTCTGAAAAGCACTTTAGAAAACTTAATACAAATTTTTACTATCTACATTGACACAGAAATTTTGCTTGTAGGAATATGCCCTTAAAAAATATCTAGGAAAATAATATTCAAGGATGAGCAGGGAAGTCTTGTTGCATACACTGTGAGAGCAGCATAAACACCCACCAATAGTGATTTTATTAATTAATTGTGGTAATACAATGATACAGGAGAATATATATAATGATTTAAAATATCATTCATCTACAAGAATTGAAACCAATATTTCTGTAAGGTTGTAATGCAAAAAAAGAAACTGAGAAACAGCCTGAATTGCTTTTGATTTCAGAAATAGAAACTGCTACTTAACCAAAAATATCCAAGAACTCTAAAAGCCATTTAAGGCAAATGCCACAATCTAACTGGCAATGATTTTTGTTTCTTTAGTGCCCTAACCTCAAAAAAAAAAAAAGCATAATTATTTGCATTTTCAACTTGTATTCATTTTTAAGTACCTTATTTAAAAGATGTTTGCTTATCTTTTTTAGCAAAGACAGATATTTAAAGGCGATTTTGATTTATTCCTTGTTTATCATGAAATTTAGCTTTTATTTCTAAGGATGCTGCTGTTGACCCTGCCGTGCTTTCCATTTGAGAGTAACGCTGCTGACCTCCACACCAACCTTTACCCCTCAGGAAGGGAAATGGATGCTGTTTTTTTTTGTTGTTTGTTTGTTTTTTCTTGTGGACTAATGTTGATTCCCCCACTATTTTAAAATGCATGCATACGTACATGAATAGGTAGATATGTAAATAGAGTCAATAGGATGTGATAAGGGGATACAGGCTATGAGGACTACAATAGACAGAAGGGTATGAGACACAGAGGTGGGCAAGGGCAACCTTTAAAAGAGTGGTTGGTAGCACATGCAACCCTTGGCTTTGAAGGTGAGAGGGCCTAAAAGCAATGATGCCCATGTAGCAGCTGTCACATCCACAGCCAGATCTTGGTTTCTTATCCAAGAAACCATATCTTGGTCTCTTATTCTTGGTTCTACAATGAAAAGCGCAAAGCCTCCTTAGAAAACTGGCCAACCCTACGAATAGGGCAGGGAAGAGACAGGATAAGCCTAGAGCATCCTGTGAAAGGGTTAAACCCACCAACGTAATCACAAGCAAAATGGTGGGTGTGATTCAAAGAGACACAGAAGCCAACTGAGAGAGCTCACAAAGGTCAGAGATGAAATGATTTGAGCAACAAATAAAGCCAGTATTGGACTAAAACCCAAAGTAACAAATGTGTATGGTCTCTACTGATACAAAGACATGATTGAATAAGTAAATAGGAGAAAAGGTGCAATCTCCCATGCAGAGGGATTTCAAATGATTTAGGCAGACACTCCATCCTTCTTCCTCCCTCTCCTTGCATGTTACCTGAACACAGTGACACACTTCTGAAGAACATAGTTTGAAAACTTATAAGAAAAATGTAAAGAGTAATTTTACAGGGGAGACACCTCACAAACCCTGCCGGAGACAGGTGAGCGAGGACAACGTGAGTGCTGATAAACCATGTTGGTGGTGTGTATCCTGGGCATGATGTGAGGGACGGCGCCTTTCCTCCATGATTTTCCTTCCCAGACCTCCATACCCCAGCCTAAGCATGGGAAAAATACCAGACAATTCCCAGCTGAGAAGCATCCTACAAAAACACCAACCAGTAGGCCTCAAAATGGTCCTGGCCATCAAAAATACAGAATGTCTGAGAAATTCTGATGGCCAAGAAGGTGATAAGCAGATATGAAAACTAAAAGTGATGCGATGTCTTGGAGAAGGTCCTGAAACACAAAAGGAGCCTTGATAAAAAGTAAGAAATCTGAATTACTGACTTCCGTTAACAATACCTTATCGGTATTGGTTAATTAGCTGTGACAAATGTGCCACAGCAATGTAAGATATTAAATTAGAGGAAACTGCCATGGAGTGGGTGGTTGCTTGCAACTTTTCTGTACCTCTAATACTATTCTACAACAATGTAGCTACGTATTTTTTAAATAGTGGTCAAGGTAGACTTCATTTAGGCATTCATATTAAGCAAAGACTCATAAAAACAGTGAGGGAACCAGTCATGTGGGTCTCGAAGGAACAGTCTGTGTAAAGGGAGCATGTCTGCCCTTCCTTCTTGAAGAAAAGCAAAGAGCCCGGCATCCTCACAGGGGTCAGGGCAAGGAGTTGGGGAGGGTCTGGGGAGAAGAGGTCGGACAGCAGGGAGAGCGACAGACAGTGTGGCCAGGACCTGTAGCATACACAGACCTAGTGGCCTTTCCAAGGCCTGTGACTTTCCCTCTGAGTAAGATGAGTGGCCCTGGGAGGTTCCCAGCGGAGGAACAGACCTGTCTCCATTTTCAGTTTCACTGTGTCACTCTGGGCCAGGTTCAGTGGCTCATGCCTATAATCCTTGTACTTTGGGAGCCTGAGGTGGGAGGATCCCTTGATCTCAGCAGTTTGAGGCCAACTTGAACAAGAGTGAGAAGAGCAAGATCTCTACTAAGAAAAATTAGCTGGGCATGGAGGCGGGTGCCTATAGTTCCAGCTACTTGGGAGGCTGAGGCAAAAGAATCCCTTGAGCCCAGGAGTTTGAGGTTACTATGAGCTGGGCTAAGGATACAGCATTCCATCTTGGACAACAGAGTGAGACACTGTCTCAAAAAAAAAAAAAGAAAGAAAGAAAGAAGGAAAAGAAAAGAAAAAAAGAAAGATTCACTCTGGCTACTGGGACTATGTAAGGCAGAGAGAAAGATGAGGCAGTCTCAGGAATTCAGGTGAGAGGTGACAGTAGTGGGGCAGATCCAACAGTGGAGGTGAAGAGAACCAGGCATATTCTGATAAGAGGGAGTTATGTTTAAAAACAAAGTTTTCTATCAAATTAGATGTGAAGACAAAGAGGAGAGTCAAAAAGCTATAATGATATGTAATAATATACATAAATAAAATGCAAAATATAAATAATACATAGTAATAAACAAGAAGAAACATATCCTATATTATACATTTGTAGCCTAACATATCAAAGATGGTTTGGGACTTGCCATATTCCATGAATCAGTAATGTGTAAATCCCATAATGAAATGCTAATAGTTGGGTTCTTTCAAGGCTTTGTCAAAACTTCAGACTACGCGCCCTTGGATAAAACCATAACCAGGAGATTGTGTTTTCTTTTAAACAACCAACTTTCTTCCACATGTTTGACGTTTCCTGTACCCAATCTCAGGGCTTCCTCCCCAGGGCAGGTTTGCCATGTCATTTAGTCTTGACACTCCAGTAAAGCAACAAGTGAACTGGGAGCAGCTTTCTCAGAGAGAGGACAAAGCTACCGGTGCAGAGAGACCTTACTAGTGTTAACCTGTTCAGCTTCTCGGGTCGGTAAGCACCACAAGGCATAAGCATGTTCTCCGCAAAATGTTTCTGAATAAAGCAATAAACTAGATATTATATTTTAATAACCAGAAACACACAAATATGTAATTTTAATGAACTGTGCATTTGTCCATCAAGCACCCAGTTGAGGCTAAGGGATCCATCTTTGTCTTAATGACCATTCTAGGGAATTCTCTCTATCATTATCGTTATTATTATCAATGAAACATGTTCAATTACTATTTTTATAGTAAAATAGTTGTTGCATAGACACTTGTATATGCTCAAAAATGAAAATGTTCCTGAAATTGAACTGTGAACACACATTTGGCACAACCATATTATAGTTGGAAATATTTATTGATCACATGAAAAATGAAAGTCCGAATGGAATCTATGAAAGCGATCCAAGGAAACTGTATGAAATATATAGAAGCCCCCCCCCAAAGATGCACAGACATTGAAGGTAGTTTATACAGGTTGAGGAGAAGCTCCTCTTTAATGATTCCTGGTGAATCCTAGTTCCTTCTCCTGGGATTTTTGCCTCCCCTTCATTGGGCCCAAAAAATTATGAATACCAAATGCACACTTTCCAGCCACTTTAACACAAAGAAATTAAGTTGCCATAAGCAAGTATGGTACTCTGCCTGTTGTGGAAATGGAAGTAACAATACTCAATTTTAAAATCATTATAAGAATTAAGTGATTTAATATATATATAAACCACTGCACACTACCTCTGCTATATGTTGAACAAATGGTGTCTCTTATCAAAAATTATTATTTGTGGTATTTAGGGTACTTTGAGGAGTCTCCAAAACGCCTTCAAAACATACCTCAAGAGGTGTCCTAATTATGAGACTGTCCTTAATACAACCAAATCCCCTTGTTCAGCTGTGCAATGGGACAGGTTGGCTCCTATCATCACAGGAACGGTCACGTATGAGATGATTATTAAGATATTGTCATTATGGTCACCATCTCTATTTTTGTAAGTCCTGACTTCAGGAATTGTCTTTGCTTGTTTCCAGATACCGTATTTTAATATTTTATCTCTGACATTCTGAATTAGTATAAAACATCATTGATAGATCCCATTTTTTAATTGTCAAAAAATCTTTTGCAATAATACTAAGTTGAAGTCAAGTCACCCGCTGAATCTGTATTTCATGTAACACCCCACTGTCTCTGCAATGCAGAAGTAGGTTCCAAGGAAGAAGGAAATCAGCTAGTACATCTGAGCTTCCAGTCCAGAGGCAGAGAGGCAGCTCAGTGAAACAGGAAAGGCAGGGTGTTACTCACAGCCTAGAGCAATCAATGCAAATCTATGCTACAGAGAGAAGGTGTTTTAATTCCAATAATAGGCATCCTGTGATTGATGAATCTTTCACAGCTGTTCTCTACACAGCTGTTTAATTCAAGTCTGCTGGCAGAGGTGGTTGCTGGCTTCAGCAACTTGCCAACCCCAGAGTATAGTGCTTGACCTCCAGCAGGTTGGAAAGAATGGCTAAGCCATGAGTTGGTGAACTCATGAAAGTTGGTGATAATTCAAATTCCATCTGGTTCCTCATTAACATGGACCGACTGACAAACAGCGCACTAGTCAGCAACTGATTTAAAGGAGGTTTCTGTCTTGCCTTTGAGCAGGTCACCTGGAAATGACTCCTTAGTGACTACAGATTAATCCCATGGGAAGACTTTGTCAAGACTTCAGACTACCCACCCTTGGATAATACCATAACTAAGAGATTGTGTTTTCTTTTGAACAATCCTCATTTCCCTGCAAGTTTGGGAACTGTCCTGTGCTGAAGATAGGAGCAAAGGTGGATACAGCCAATGTGATAAACAGATTTGAAAATTCATATGGCTAAAGTTTCTAAAAGTCTAATTCTACCTTTTTACCTTGGAGAAAATATAGCACAAATTCATAGGAAATATGTTTGCAGTTGCTTTCTAGAGTATTATTTGTATTGTAAAATGTGTAGCAATGAAAACTTGGAAACAATCCAAATGGTGGTCATTGAAGGAATAATACAATTGTGGGATAGTGATGTCATGGCATGCTATGCTGCAGTTAATAGGACCAAGCCTCGTTCATCTTAATGAATAGCAGAAACGTAAAGCTTTATGTGCTTTATGTGCTTATGGATGCCTACATATTTTAAGCCCCTGATGGAAGATTAAATGTAAGTCTACACATTGGAAATCAGTAACCAGGAAGGGGAGAGAACTAGGGAAAGGGGACAAAAGAAGACTTCAATAGTCATGGGCTTATGATTTGAATAAGAATGACATTGTTCTAGCAACAGGGAACGTGACTGATTGAAGCAATCTGATTCTGTGCACCCAAGGTCCTGCATGGACACAAAAAGTTAAGGAATGCTTTGTGAAAAGTATGGCTTCAGGGACCAAAGTAGTAAAAGGAACTCAAGTGCTGCCCAGATCAGTCCAACCAATTTCCTTCCTGTGCTTGCCAGAATATGTCCTCACAAAAGGGACTGGCTGCTCAGATTTCATACAACGTTGAGGCCTTGGCCAAGAAATGCTCTAGTTTCAAGAACAATTTGGTGATACAGTCACAATTTTCTGCAAATACATCACAAAAATCCACTCACTACCCTGCCATCACTGAAGACATTTCAGCAACTATTCCATTAGGAAGTGCTACCTCCTAATCCGTCAGGTCATCCTGTCCCCTGTAATGCTCTCCTTTCTGGCTCCTTAAAAAAAAAAAAAAAGAGAGAGAGAGAGAGAGAAAGAAGAGAATGAAAGAAAAAAAGGTGCTTCAACTTGTTCCAATTAACCTAATAAGAGAAATATTTCTAAAAACAACCGTGGTGGTTTAGCAGCTGGCTTTATTCACCTTTTCAGCAATGCAGACTAAATGCAGGTGACATTAATGTTGAGATAATTGGAGTGTAAATTACTCTCAAACATTTCTTTCCTAAAATAGAGAAAGGTCTGTCCCTCATATTTGAAGACGATATTCATTATGGTTATCCACAAGGCAGTGTGGTGAAATAACTCTGTAACACCAGGTATAGTTTGCTGGAATGTGTTTTTAACAGTTGTGTTCTTGTAGAAGATAAAATGGATTGAACCCTAAGCCCTTTGATGGATATTTGTTTGCCTCCAAAATAGATTTGTAAAGTAGAGCAATAATGATGCTGAATGAAACTCCATAATAAGGACAGGGAATTCAGAAAAATCACCACCACTCTATGGCTTTTAAGCAGAAGCCCCTCTTGGAGCTGGGAGGATAAATTCTGAAAGCCTGCCTGCCCTCTGATCATCTACCCTGTGTACAATTTCAACCATTCTACAACCACCAGCTCATTAGCCCTTTTCCTAAAATAAGGCCCAAGAGATCCCCATGGTAACTAGACTAGTAGTGAAAGTTTCCCACAGTAGCAGCCCCGTGCTTCATCCCTTTGGACCCTTTTGATTCTGATAAAGGGCTTGTAACCTCATGAACCAGTCACCACTACACCCACACTGTCAGTTCCCTGACTAAGACCAAATGACATCTTT
Organism: Galagoides demidoff; assembly: GCA_963574575.1. Taxonomy (NCBI): domain Eukaryota; kingdom Metazoa; phylum Chordata; class Mammalia; order Primates; family Galagidae; genus Galagoides; species Galagoides demidoff. The sequence continues at coordinate 13,690 of CAUYQV010038272.1, read as the reverse complement.
TACCTTCCTCCAGGCAAATGCTAAGAAACTTCAAGTCTTCATGGTCTCAGATTGTCTTGGCAGAAGAGTAGACCCGGGCAGGCAGAGCTGAAGGAGAAAGGCACACCTGGCCGAAGGACAGGTCCATCCACAGCTTCTGTGGAGACAACAGTCTGCTGGAAACGAAGTAGAACATCTGCCCATTTGCAGCAAGAAAAAACTTCTGAGTAACGTTGATGTTAGCTCTGTTCACTTAAATAATAATAAAAGCCCTCCCTCCCACGCCTCCCCATTCCTCCTCTCCCCTCCCCCTCACTAGACTACATTTGCGTTTTATCATTCATGTAAGCATGCAATTGTTTATATTTCATATTTATATTGAGTACATTGGATACTCTTTTTTTTCCATTCTTTAGATATTTTACTAAGAAGAACATGTTTCAACTCCTCCAGGCAAACAAAGGGATGTAAAGTCTCCATCTTTTTATGGTTGAATAGTATTCTGTGGTGTATATATGCCACAGTTTGTTAATCCATGCAAGGGTGGATGGGCATTTGGGTTGCTTCCAAGACTTGGCAATTGTGAACTGAGCTATAATAAACATTCAGAAGTGAAAGTGATGTAACCTAAAATATTGTACCCTTATATTTGAAATAACAAAAAGCAATAAATGTTTACAGATGAAAATAATAATATTGTTATAATCCAAATAGTAATCAAGTCACCAGTTCTGAATAGTAGTCAAAACAACTAAATATTACACAAGTTAATACTGAATCAATTGTCTTTCAGAGTCATTAAATAGATTTTAGCTTAAAGAGGAAGTGTAGAGGCATTTGCAATGACAATATGAAAAAAGGAGAGCCCAAGGGTACTAAAAACAACCATAAACCCTTCCCAATCTTTCTCAACACAACTCTACCTAAAATAACTTCAGGTGGTTCATTATAGTCTCTATCCTCCTTGAGTGATGTCCACATCACTTATTCCTGCTGGTCCTCAGTAGGCAGGAGGACTTGTGTTTGAATAATCTAAAATAATCAATCATTCACACAGAATAGGGAACTCCTTAATCCTTCCCAGTTAGGTCTATAAAATTGAAAAAATTCTGAAATGGGTTATAACTTCTATTGTTCTAGGGCTTTTGTAAAATTTTTCTCCAAACAAAGAAATGACTGTGATTCTGTGTGTGTTGTAGAACTTGTCTAGGCATATGATCAGATAATGTTAATTTTTATAAGTTCATTAATCATTAACAACATTCAATCATTTTAATAAAGGTCCTTTTGAATTATTGAATGTGTATAATCCCCCAATAAGTTGTAAGGAGGTTGGATGATACTAACCAGAGGGCATTTTGCTAAGCACTGTAATAAGTTACAAGATCAAGTTCTAAATGGGATAGAGAGAACTATCCTGCTGGAGAACTTGGAAAACTCTGGCAATATTTGAGAGCAGGAGATTGTATTTAGGGGAGCTTTATGGAAAAAAAGAAGAATATGGACAAGAGGAACTGGGAGAAGATAAAAAGCAAAGGCCAATACATGAGCTCTTCTAAGCTCGAAATGATTTACGAGACAGTTCCCTCCTCTGTTGCATAGCACATCTTCGGTAGACTCTAAAATGACCAACACTTGCTTCTCTCTTATTAGAATGGGGGAGGATATAAACAGATAGTTTCAAGAGGGTCCTGACAGGACAACTGATAACTGGGTCAACTAAGGTGTGTTTTAGAAGTTCAGACATATGGCACATATGGTATCGAGCCCACTTTCCAATAGATACTCAAAGTTCATTAATAACTGAATACCTTTTTATCATCCATTGTCTTGAATTGGCCACATGAGACCTTTTACATACTCACTCAATAAATATTGTACACAGACTCTTTAAGGGATATTTAACTAGGTCTTTGAGGTGGTCAGAATTCAATTGGATATTTATTTTACCTTTAAAAGGAACTTAGTCCAAGAAGAATGGTAAGACCTGGGTGCTGGTAACAATTATACTGTGTAAAAGGGGAGAGATATTGTAACATTAAAAGAATAAAAGATTTTCTCCACTGGAAAGGGATTGAGAAAGGGCTATGTATGCTGAGCATGGTAGCTCATGCCTATAATCCTAGTACTTTGGGAGGCCAAGGTAGGAAGATTGCTCGATGTCTGGAATTCAAGACTAGCCTGAGCAAGAGCAAGACCCCATCTGTTCAAAAAATAGAAAAAGGTTAATCAGCCACGGTGGCATGTGCTGACAGTCCCAGCTACTTGGGAGGCTGAGGCAGGAGAATCACCTGAGCCCAGAAGTTTGAGGCTGCAATGAGCTATAATGATGCCACTGCATTATGGCTAGGATGACAAGGTTAAACCCTGTCTCTAAACAAACAAACAAAGTATATGCAAAGGGGCTAGGACTTTCATTGGTTCAGAGAAGAGACTTTAAAATCAACCAAAATCAATGAGTCAGATATTTCCAAAAATACAACCATGATCCACAACCCAAAATGTTGTTGTGCTGATTATTACCGTGGTAAAGTATTTCATCCCTGTTCAAGGCTCAGAATCTAAAGAATAAAATTTCGTATAAAACGAAATTTAGAACAAAACAATTTAGAACAAATCCACATGTAATCCACACTCACATCTGTGGGACAGCAAGTGCGACGTGAAGAAGAAGAAGAAGAAAACCCACGTATTGGAGAGACCTTCAATGTAACATGGAGTCTGGAAGTCTTTGCTATTTCATTCTTTCTGTAGGATGAAGGGGCAGCCAGACAGCTGCTGGGCCCTCCACGGCTTATCTTCATCTCCACCCTTAGGAAGCGAGACTCTGCAGACAAGCTCAGCCAGGCTGCATCTCAAACAAACCACAGAGCCCTTGCAGCCCAACTTCAAAATACCCATTTAAAATACAAAGTCTTCTCTTTTCAAAATCATGGCATCACCCTTCCAAAATAGGGGTAAAATTATTGGAGAACAGAGAGATGTAGAAGCTAAAGCCTGGTGCCCCAAAGACATAAAGGTTAATAATTCTACTAAGAAATGTTTCAAGTTCTACCTCTATCATTTAAACTATAAAATAAGAAAACAGGATTAGATTACACAGAAATGCACAAATTCTAATCTAAAATACAAATGTAATGAGAGACAAGCACATTTAAAATAATATATATTATCTGAGCCGCTTACTCACTAGTGCGGACAGCATTAGATTCCTTTCTCTCAGCTTAGCCTGGTACTGCTTTAGACATGTGTCCACATCTCTCCTGAGTCCCAAGCCCCAACTACTAACACAGTCAACCACAGCCAAACCTAATTGTTGAGTATTAATGAATGTATTGTAAGAGGAGCTACTGAGTTTTCACACATTCCCTTATTCAAAGCGGCCTCGATATCAGCAGAACTCTGCCACCATCTGTCATAATACCAAATACAACTGATCATTAGATAAATAAGTGATTGATGAATTCGTCCAATTAATTCCTTGTGGGCTTACTAAGCTGAGGAGTCAATCCACGGCACTGTCAGTTGGTTTCTATCTCTAGCTTTTTATTGTTCTCGCTGCCACTGTACTGCTGATAATTATATATTCCCTAAAATTGTTAGATCTAATTTTGTGTTTATCAGTCACACACCCTGAACTACAATTAAAGCCATTTGAGGTCACGCAGAAATGTCTCACGTAATATTAGTATAGATAAAATTAGAGCTGATTACTGAGTGCTGGCTTCTTTCTCCCCGCCCCGCCCCCGTAAGCCACACACTCAGGCACACGCACGCAGAAATACACACATACGCACACATTCTAATTACTCACTACATTTGGTCACACTAAATAAATAAATAAGCAAATGAGCCAACAAAATTTCAGCCCATTATTGCTGTGGATGGGAGCCAAGAGTGAATGGTACGAAGAAGGCTAAAGCTGGACCAGGAGACTATCTCACATGGGCACCTCACATGAGCTCACCCACTCACTGGATGACACTTAGCTGTTAGACAATGGGCCCCGTCCTAGTTTTTACTACTGTGATGCTCTTGAGAACATTTTTCATGATATGACACAAAGGTCTCTCTGTGAAGAACCACTGCAGTATTTTTTTTTCTCATTCTCAATTTCAACAACAGATGTATTACATATAAGTCACCAGCTCTGTTTTTTTATCCTATGCAAGATGCTAGTTCTGGAATTGATCGTGTTTCCTTTTTATATTTCTTGCAATGAAACCTAATCCCAGACAAGTCAGTGATCCACGTCTTCCAGAAATAGCACCAGAGATGCCCAAGGCACAAGAATCAAGGAGTTGTTTTCAGGATGCCACTCATGGCTCCAGAGCTTTGGCCTGCACAGGCTGGCAGGGCTCAGCGTGGGTACTAACTTAACCTTTAGTTCACCTTAGTTTCTTAATTCATGATTTCCTCGCTTCCATGTATTGCTATCTTTATTCAGTTTAAATAGATTGATCTTTATTTTTTTTCATTTTTTTTATTTTTATTAAATGATAACTGTGTACATTAATGCAATCATGGGGTACAGTGTGGTGTTTTCATATACAATTTGAGAATATTTTCATCAAACTGGTTAACATAGCCTTCATGTCATTTTCTTAGTTATTGTGTTAAGACATTTATATTCTACTTTTAGAAAGATTCACTTGTACCCTTGTAAGATAAACCATAGATTCAGTCAACAGAAAATGGGTTAAGGACCTATTATCTCTAAAAACACCTATCTTTGTGAATTATATTCTAGTTGGTGTTATTGTTTTTGTTGGGGGGCCTAAGGCAGCCACACATGAATCCTTTCCCCTCCTCCTTCCCTCCTTAAACAAAGACACAAAGGTTTTGGCTAGCCCACCCCCTGAGAAGTGGGGGGCCAAAAGACCCCAATTTTATAGGCAAGCTATGGAATTTGAACACTCCCTGTAGCCCCACATAAAAGTGGTCTCTAACTGTCCCTGGCGCACAGATGGGTCTGCCCATCTTTGCCCTGCCCAGATGGGTCACCCTCCCCCTTTTTTAATAAACCTCCTGAACATCTCCATGGCGGCCTTGTCTCTGGGTTTACACCTTTCAGTTTTATCAAAATTCTTTGATAGTTATTTAAAAATTTTTTCTTAGACCAAAAAATATGCTACTTGTCAGCCAAGAGATAGAGTCAAATAAATACCATGGAAATTACTCAGCAGCTTACATGCTTACACGTTCTGAAAGAAGAGAAAAGGTGGAGAACATTGAACACTTCATAATGGCCACTTCTACCCCAAATTATGCTCCCAAATACCTGCCAAGCAGGACCCAAAGAACCCATGACCCATTAGGGGAATCCCCAGCTTCCTGGGTACTACTTCAGCCTCGGTTATGAAGAGCGACCCCAACTTACGTCACAGTAGAATGAGGGAGTTCATTCATTCATTCATTCATTCATTCCACACATACTTACTTCACATTTACTACGCACTAGTCACTATTCTAGAGACATAGCAATGGAATGAGACTGTCTTCTGCCTTAAAAAAAATTTACAGTACAAATGCAGAAAATATAAAATGAATAAGCAATCACAGTAACCCGCAATAAAAGGTGTAAGACAATTTGCTGTGGCTGTCTCAAATTTCTGCATAACTTCTGACCAGAAGCACTAACTGCTCTTTTGCTCAGACTACCTTTTCGAGAATGTCTGTATAGCAAACAGCCTTGGAAAACAGAAGTAGCATTTCCCTCCAGAAGAAAGGGCAAACTTGTTGACAATTCAGGATAATAAAGATAATAATGTCTTTCCCCAGAGGGAATGTTGGGCAGGTTTGTTTGCAACCCATCATAAAAGATTCAAGTTCTCTAAGCTCAGGATTTTTCTTCTCTGTAATATAACCCACTGTATGTGCAAGAGTCACCTGTCCCTCACCCCCTCACCCTGTGGAATGAGATCTCAGGGAACCAGGGCAAGGAAATGATGATACTCTGAAAACTGCGGTTTCTGTGAGTAGTAAGCCTTCCCTGTCTCTAACCTGGAAGTCTTGTGTCCTCTGCCAGAATTTTGGGGACTAGAAAGCTCAATATTTTAGAGCAATATTCCCACAAGGAAGGATTGAGAAGCTAAATCCTGAAGGTTTTGGTAGAGTTCACATATCTAAGGGGAAGGGAAGTTGCCTCCGATGGAAATGATGAGGTAATAGTCTGGTGACAAGACTGGACATTCAGGGGACCCTGCATCTCTCAAGTCTAAAGTTTAACATTTAACATAAGGGTGGGAGAGGCTCTAGAGGTCAGCAGATCACTGGAGCTTTGTATGCCAAACCAAGGAGCTGAGATGGTACTCTAAAGACATGAGAAAATCATCGTGCATAACTATGAGATTTATTCTTCAGAGAAATTAAAACAGCTACCTCTCGGAAAATGGATTGGAGAGAGGGGGGCTGGAAGATGAGAAACTATAGGAAGCCACAGCCAGAACCCAAGCATGAGATGTCAAGGGCCTAAACTGCAAATAGCAGTGGGGCTGGAGAGAAGTAGATTTAAGAGATAATAAGATAATAATTCTAAGAACCAATAGGACTTGGTAACTGGTTGGATTGGAGATGGGACTGGGGAGTCTGTGAGAGGTCAAGAGTAAGAGTCCGTCATGACCCTAAACTTTCTGATCTGAGCAGCTGAGGGGTGATGGGACCCTCCTCTGAGAGAGGAGCACAGAATGAGGGTGGATGAGAGGAGTGAGTCCAGCTCTGAACATCTGGAGCTTGAGATGCCTGTGGTTCCCTCCCATTGGATCCTGTAGTCCCATTACTGGGCATCTACCCAGAAGAAAAAAAAATCATTTTATCATAAAGACATTGGCACTAGACTGCTCAATTTATAATCACCAAGATGTAGAAACAACCTAAATGCCCACCAACCAAGGAATGGATTTACAAGCTGTGGTATATGTATATCATGGAATAGTATTCAGCCATTAAAAAAAGATGGACTCTACATCTTTCATATTAACCTGGATGGAGTTGGAACATATTCTTCTTAGTAAAGTATCGCAAGCATGGAAAAGCAAGAATCCAATGCACTCAATTCTAATATGAAGCCAGTAGACGATCTAATACATACCCTCATAAGAGAAAAACTCAAATTAATTCAAGGCAGGGGCAGGGAAACCACAGAGCAGAAAAGAGGGGAGGAGGGAGGCAGACCCGGGTTCCAGTGTATGGCACACCTTTTGGAGGCAGGAAACAATTCTAAGAGGTACTTTACCTAACAAATACAACTAGTGTAACCTAATTCTTTGTACCTTCATTGAACCACAAACAATAAAACAATTTTAATAGGGAAAAAAAGCTTATAAAAGGATATAAAGAAGCACCACGTGTCAGGCAGTGCCTATAGCTCTATGAGTAGGGCACCAGCCCCAAATACCAAGTGTGGCGGGTTCAAACCCGGCCCCGGCCAAACTGCAACAAAAATAACTGGGTATTGTGGCGAGCACCTACAGTCCCAGTTACTCGGGAGGCTGAGGCAAGAGAATCACGTAAGCGGAGCTGGAGGTTGCTGTGAGCTGTGATGCCAAGAGCGATAAAATGAGACTCTGTCTCTAAAAAAAAAAGTACCACCACACGTTTATGCTGAAGCTAAGTGTCCTCACAAAAGGGCCAAAAAGTCACAAACAACTTTAAAAGTTTATAAAATAAAACAAGTTACAGTAAGCCTAGGTTAATTTATTGCTGAAAAAAGAAAAAACATGTAAAGTTAGTGTAGCCTAAGTGTACAGTGTGTGTAAAGGCCACAGTCGTGTACAGTAACATCCTAGGCCTTTGGTTCACACCACTCACTCAACAACTCACCAAGGGCAACTTCCAGTCCTGCAGGCTCCATTCATGGTAAGTGCCCTATTTTTTTTTATTTTTTATGCCATATTTTTCCTGTACCTTTTCTATATTTAGATAAATACCACTGTGTTACAATTGCCTGCCGTATTCAGTATAATAATATGCTACACAGGTTTGGAGCTGGGAGCAACAGGCTGTACCATAAAGCCTAGGTGTGCATGGTTGACATACCACCTAGCTTTGTGTTACTATATTCTATGATGTTCTGACAATGATGAAATCAGTTAATGATGCCTTTCTCAGAATGTATCCCCGTCACTAAGCAATGCATGACTGTACCTGTTCTCTTCCCATGCGATCCAAAAGGCTTGAAGCACTTTAATACAATCACCCACTTCCCAGCCCCCCTAGTATTGTTGCCCCGTGTATTTAATTCCGTCACAGCTTATCACCATAAATCTTTACACAATTCATGTGCATTTTGGATGTGTATGTGCATGTGTGTCTATACATAGGTATACACAGATAGATATTTATAACTTTTTAACTAATAGTTTCTCCTTTTATACAGGGTGTCCATACAGTTCATGTGCAATTTAAAAGTTACAGCTCTTTTAAAATTGCACACAAACTTTGTGGACACCCTGTATCAGAGCCTTCTATCTGGGAGCATGTTTATTATTCCTCAAGTACTTCCTTTTAATTCCTTTAATGAGAGTAATTATTAAATTAATAATACTTTAAAGTGGCTCAGCGCCTGTGGCTCAATCGGCTAAGGCGCCAGCCACGTACACCTAAGGTGGCGGGTTCGAATCCCCAACCCGGACTTGCCAAACAACAATGATGGCTGCAACCAAAAAAAAAATGCCTGGGTGTTGTGGCAGATGCCTGTGGTCCCAGCTACTTGGGAGGCGGAGGCAGGAGATTCGCTTGAGCCCAGGAGTTGGAGGTTGCTATGAGCTGTGATGCCATGGCACTGTACCCAGGGGGATAGCTTGAGGCTCCATCTCAAAAAAAAAAAAAATAATACTTTAAAGTAATTTCTCCATCAGAGTCTGTTGGTGGCAAAGTACCTTAGGTTTTATTCTTCCTAAAAATGTCTCTTTTTTTACTTTAACTATTAGAAGACTGATGGTCACTTGTTCTGTACCTCCAAAAGCTTCCACTATCTTCTGACTTTCATGCTGCTGTTCAGAAGTCAATTTTCTTCTACATTGTTTTGTAGATCAGTAGTCTATTTTTCCTCTAGCTGCTTTAAAAACCTTCCCTTTCTTTGCAGGTTCTAAAATTTTACTGTGATGTTTCTAAGCATCATGTTTTTTATTTACCCTGATTGGGATAGATTGAATTCCTAAAAATGAGGATGAATGCTTTTCATCACTTCTGGGAAATGCTGCTATTATTCTGTCAAATCTCCCATTTCCCTCATATCTTTCTTCTCTTCTTCTAAAATGCCAGACTTAAAAACATCTTTTGTGTTTCCTAACTTTTCTTACATTTTTTTTAATCTCTTTGTGTCTTTGTGCTTCATTCTGGCTATTTTCTTTGGGCCTATCTTTCAGCTTATCAATTCTCTTTTTCACTATATCTAATTCACTATTAGAATCTATCTTACCCATTGATTGTTTCTCTCTCTTTAGGAGCAAGGTGGGCAATTTTCCTCATTGTTCCTTGCTTAAGGGGCTTCCAGGTTTACTTTTAGTTCACCCTAATCTACGTAGCCTAGGAGCCTTTGAGTTCCTAGCTGTATTTGAGGTCTTCCCTTGTACATCCCAATTTAAATGGAATCCAGCAGTTTTTCTCCTTTCCCCAGTCCCTAAGATGCATGAAAATAAAAACTGAAATTCACTGGGGTTTCAGCAAATGCCCTCAAAATAAATGTATCTTCAGTAATCTGTTTACCTGTTTGGACCCTTTCCCACCTACCACCTCATTAGTGCATTTTTGGAATTTTTTAAATTCTGAATTTGAGCACTTCACTGAGAGAGTAAGTCAGGATATCTTCCCCACTATTCTTTCGGAAACAGAAACTGGTTTATTTTATTTGGGGAATGAGTATAGACACCAACTCTAGCACGTATTCCAGACTTTTTTAATGAACAATTAAAGCAGGTGCAGGTATATTCCATTTTTGTTACATATAAAAATTCATGTTTGTACATGCTTAGATGAGCATAAAGATGTAACAGGATATATATACAACTATTTGATTACTTCAGAATAGCTTAAAAAGGCAAGATAAAGGGTGAGAGAAAGTAAGGGAAAAAAGACTAAATAAAGAGGGAATATATACAAGTTAATGAAATGTACAATAATATTCTTCAAAATATATAAAACCTTAATAAGTCTATGGGCAGAGACTAAAAGTAATAGGTCAAATATGTTGGGCAGCACCTATGGCTCAGTGAGCAGGGTGCTGGCCCCATATGAGGAGGGTTGTGGGTTCAAACATGGCCCAGGCCAAACTGCAACAAAAAAAAATAGCATCGTAGTGGGTGCCTGTAGTCCCAGCTACTCAAGAGGGTAAGGCAAGATAATCACCTAAGCCCAAGACTGGAGGTTGCTGTGAGCTGTGATGTCACAGCACTCTACTGAGGGCGATAAAGTGAGACTCTATCTCTAAAAAAAAAAATAGGACAAATATGTTGATACTTTAGGCATTACCTTTCCCAACAATAAAAGGATGGACCTGATGATGTTACAAAGATCTTTTAAATTGCTACTGATGTGGCCCTGAATAACAATGCACCCACAGCACTCTCTTCCCTTTTTCAGACTCAGACTTGAACCACTTCCTCTGCCTCATTCTATTTTCTACATTCTAGACCACTCACCACTCACAGTACCTGCCTTGGTCTATTTAGCACCTTGGAATTCTTTCTTCTATTTATGACTTTGCCTTGAGTCTTAATCCCAAAGCTCGATTTTGATGAACTTCACTGTGGCTCAGCTCCTCCATCTGGACAGGGTTCCTCTAGTTTAGGAATAGAGACCACTGATAGTTGTCGAGTGCTTTCTGCACTTCAGGCACTGAGTGCTGACTACACATTATTTTATTTGTCTTTACAACAACTCTGTGAGACTTTCGAAGGCTGAGAGGAAGCATCCTTGGGGAATCTGATTATGATGGAGGACACAAAGCTCATCCTAAGGACGTGAGAATGAAGCCAAGCACTAAGAATGGGGAGAAGGTGAACTGGTGACTACACATAGGAATTCAATCCAGGAAACTCAGCGGGTCATGGCTAACTTTTTTAAACGGCACTGTAAGGGGTATAGTTATTTTTAATTAGATTACAAATCTGAAGAAGAGCCAGTATGTGTAGACTCATTGATCTCGAGCGTCTGACCAGATGGTTCTGTCAGTGCTCCTTTGGGATGGATCCGAGACACAGCTTCCCTAAAGGGATGATAAGATCAATTCTATTTTAAAATTATGTCTTTTCTGGTTTCTTTTGGGTTTTGTGTAATTGTATTGCTTAAGTCTGCAGTCCCCAACCCCTGGGCCTGGTAGAAACTTGGCTACCCAGCAGGAGGTGAGCAGTTGGTGAGTGAGGGAAGCTTCATGTGTGTTTACAGCTGCTCCCTGTCACTCATGTCACCTCCTGAGCTCCACCTCCTGTGACATCGGTAGCAGCATTAGATTCTCATCAGAGCACAAACCCTACTGTGAACCCTGCATGTGAGGGACCTGTGTTGAGCGCTTCTTGTGAAAACCTAATGACCCCACCCCCACTCCCCCAATCCATGCAAAAATTGTCTTCCATGAAACCAAAGGGTTAGAGTGTGCTGGCTGAAGAGTGAACAAAATAATTACTTGGGAAAAAGAATATTTTTTAGGTATTTTAAGACGTCTGAGAACATGGGAGGAAATAGAACTTTAGTCACCTGATGGAGAGGTGGTACAAGAAGGTGAGGTGTTTGATGGAAGTCATTATAGAAGAAATGAAGGATTCTGAAGTTTGAACATAGTAGAACTTAATGATTTATCATCGAGAGTTTCCATCTGAATGATGGGGTTTAGGACATGCTATCCCAAAACATGGTACCTTGGTATATTGAATATTTTATGCTGAAGGAATTTTTTAAAAGGCAGGTACAGGAAGGAATTTCTGACCTTCGCCTAAAGCAAGCCACAAAACCCTTGTGTGAGAGGTGTCTTCCTAACAACCAGAGGAAAGGAATATCTTTGTCTTTAAAGACATAGGGACATAGAGAGGAATTCAAATGAACAGGCCTTGCTAAGTTTTCTCTCAGTTTGTCACACTTAGTCTGTTCTTTTGTCCCATTGAATTCTTTTACGACTCTTCATTCTTTCCAAACCTACTTGCTTAAATATATCCAGGCTTAATCACTTCTTCAGATCTTCATTTCCTTACTAAGGCCTTTAAGTGTCAGGTAAAACTTATATAAGATAAATGTGTATACGTTTTTTGTTGGTAATCTGTCTTTTGTTACAAGGGCCCCAGCCAAGAACACAGAAAGAAAGAAGAAAAAGATCTTTTTCCTCTCCAACATGTCCAAGGTGGTAGTTACTAGCCATATCAACTAGACAAGATCAATATTAAATTTCTTAATCTCATTAGCAATAATTAAAGGGATCAATACACATTTGTGGTCAGCAGCAAGTGACCTGAACAACTCAGATTCAGAACATTTTCCATTCTTGCAGAAAGGTTTGTCAGACTAAGCTGAGAGAACCATAACTCTGAAAAGCCCCCAGTGGTATCTACTGAAGAAACAACCTTGACTGCAAGTCATGATTGTCTAAATTTAAATGTCTTACCCAGAAATTCCATATAGCTCCATAAGAATTTTATTAAATCACCTTCTCCGTGTCGGGCATTAAGTCAACCACCGAAGGAATAGAAACAAAAACTAGACCTGGCTACTCCTTCAAGACGCATACGATCTAGAGAGGGAGAAAGACATGTCTGGGGGCTGGAAGATGACAGGCAAGTTTTCCTGCAGCACCAATTCTTCCAAGGCAAGAATTATAAAACCACATTCTAAGTCTCTGATTTTCATATTGAACCGGAGATTTCCAGAACTCTGGACACAGTGAAATAAGATTTGTACACTGTGACAGCACAGGTCTCTAGTAGAGAAGCCAATACCAGCACTTTTTAAAAAGCCTTCTCCCCTGTTCCACTTTAAGTATAAGGGAACACACTGGTGTGGTGTTGAGTGGTGCAATGTGATTCCATGTTGTATGAAACTAAGGTAAACAGGCTTGTCTTGGACTGTTTCCTCATTTTTTAAATGAGTGAGTTGGACTGTAAGATAATCCATTGTATTGTTAAAAAAAAAAAAAAGACCTCGCCCAAATAGCTTGTATAAAGGGTGTCCAAATAGCTTATATACAGTTATTTATGGATACCCTGTATATATTTGTCCCTAAATATGAGGAAAAAAATAAAATTGTACTAATCTGAATTTACACTGGGCCCTCGCCAGGGGTCTATGGCAGAGTGTCAGCGGTCACATCAGGTTAAGTGAGGAATTTTGAAGGAGGACAAAGAGCCTCTCGATGGGGAGGTGCTACAGCCCTTTCCGTTGAGCATATTGTGACCTATCACAGTTGTGGGTCCAGTCAGCAGACATACATGTTATGTTAATTATTCAGTTCTTCCAAACTGGACAAGTGGTTAAAACAAAAATTTCTGCCAAAGAAAACACAAACAGAAGATAGTGCAAATAATGCAGCTATAGGTTAAACCACATGAAAATATCAACATTTGCTCAGTTTTTACATTAACAAAATGGCAGTTGTTGGCCGGGCGTTGTGGCGGGCGCCTGTAGTCCCAGCTACTTGGGAGGCGGAGGCAGGAGACTCACTTGAGCCCAGGAGTTGGAGGTTGCTATAAGCTGTGATGCCATGGCACTCTACCCAGGGGGACAGCTT
>CAUYQV010038269.1:0-10979 GCA_963574575.1 Galagoides demidoff | reverse complement strand
CGAGTCTCCTGCCTCCGCCTCCCAAGTAGCTGGGACCACAGGCGCCCGCCACAACGCCCGGCCATTTTTTGGTTGCAGCCATCATTGTTGTTTGGCGGGCCCGGGCTGGGGATTTGAACCCGCCACCTTAGGTGTACGTGGTTGGCACCTTAGCCGATCGAGCCACAGGCGCCGAGCCACTAAATTGTAATCTTAATGGCGACTTCCTAATGTTACTTCACTTCTTTGTGTATATGTTAAATTCTTACTGAATGTTTAAAAGTATATAAGATAATCAGTAAAGTTTAGCCGGGCCGCCGACCTGAGCGAGTCTCGGCCTCCCTTTATCATCTCGTCTGCAGTTCCTTCTCCCTGCATCTCCGATCAGAAGCTCCAAAGAACTTAGAACAACAGAGGGACTGGGTGGTGAGCACCTTGTGGGTAGGGCTGGTGTCTGGGCCATCTTTACATCCCTGGAGCCTCGCCTAGTGCTCACTATGGGGCAGGTGTGAAGGAAATGTTTGTTGAATGAATGAGTAAAGGAAAGAAGGGTGGGCTCTGCCTGCTGTCTCCCCAGCAGTCTAAGGTGAGGGCTAGACCCATTCCTTCTGTCTTTTTCACATCAGCACTAGAGACAGAAGTGGCAGAAATCATCCCAGCTCAGGAAGGGCACACAAGGCTCGTGAGGTCTGGGAAAGTTTGCAGGCTGCCTGATGTTGTGAACATCAGTCTTCGCCTATTGCTTCGTTCAGAATCCTGGATTCAGAGAGACTTTATCAACTTTTTTTGCTTTTCAGAGGAGGAAACAGAGTTAACATGAGGAAGCTCCTGGGGGAAGGACAAAGTCAACACTTGAATCCCAGTTTCCTGCTCAGTGCTAATTCGGTAAAAAGAAACCTTCTTGTACTGATTCCTTTCCCCTCTTGATGTCTGACGTAGCACACACTTCCCCCCAAATTTACAACTCCTGGGATTGCTGTGGATGGTGGAGCAGCCTCTCTTTTCTTCCTCCTTCAACTTTGTACTATTTTCTTTGCTGCTAAAGGAGTCAGGGGCTAAAACAGTCTGTCAACCCAAGAAGCCAGACAGAGTCTGGGCCACAGGTGTGGATGAAGAAAGATGCCATCCTGTCTCTGCCTGGGATACCTGGCTATGAGGGAGAGAGAGACCTGGTCTAGTTGAAGCCTCCGTAAGTTTTGAGGTTGAATCCACAGTACTTGGTGATACCTTTTTAATCACATCATCGGGAAAGCCCCAACATGGTGAAATCTGCTGCTACCAGAGACCCCCCAGCTCATTCGATCCCTGGGATAAAGATGACCATGGCCATCACCATCACAATCATTATCACCTTAGACAGGCACGGACGACAACAGCATCCCTGGGACTTCTGTTTGAAATGAGCTGCTGCTTAGCTAACCCTGACTCTCCAGAGTGACTTTCCACAGAATTTCAGGATCATGAAGCTGAAAGCAGCCCACAGAGATCACTAGTTCTGGCTTCCTGCCTTTATAGAATAGTTGCTGTATAAGAAATTGAACTAAACTTACTTTTATAGGTTATTCTTGTGATGGTATCTCTGTTGAGCATTCGATTAAGAAATGGATTTGATGAATCAGAAACCTAGAGGAGAAAGAAAATATTAATGATAGGGCATCACTCTCGCAGGAGAAACACTGGCCCCACACCATAGTCCTTACCATGTACCAAACACTATGATGGCTGGAAATTCAGAGATCCAAGACACAGACTCAACAACCCTCAAAGAATTCCCAGTCTAGAGAAAAAAGGTAAGTAAAAAATGATTCTGATCTCATGTGAAGAGTGTGATGATAGAGTCACAGGGGTAACGCTATTAGAGGAAGACCCCCCTGCCACCTGGGGGACCTGGGGAGAGGGGTAGACATTAGCCAAGTGTTTTGGTGGTAGAGTATAGAGAAGGCAGAAAGTCAAGAAAAAACATCCCTACAGAGGATCTGTGTATACACAGACGCCGGGGAGTGAGAAGCAGACACACAGGCTCACGTAAGTATTTCAGTGTAGAGGGAGTGTGGAAGGATGGAGGTGAGCCGAGAGAGGTAGGCAGAGCCAAGACCATGTTGGCTTTGAATGTCATGTTAGGACCTTTAAACTTTAGGAATAAGGAACCGTTTAAGGGTTGTAAGCAGGAGGAAAGGAAGCAGTGGCATGGGAGGAAGGGGTTGTTTATCTAGGCAGAGTGAGGGAGAATGAGTACCCAGGATAGAGGCATCAGGAGATGGGAAAAAGCTCTAACATGTCATATGGTAACTTATTACAATAGAATCTCCATAGCCGACCACTTCCCTACGTTGACCACCTCCTTAAGTTGACCTAATTTTCAGAGTCTGGACATCTACCATGTACTCAATGGAAGCTCCTTATATTGACCACTTTGTTCCAGTCCTTGGGTGGTCAACTTACAGAGATTCTACTGTATATCACTGCTCATTATTACATGAATTGATTCAATGCCGTTCAACCAACCATCCATCTATCCATCCAATAAACGTGGGCAGAGTGCCTAGTAGAGGCCAAACATTGTGCCAGATGTTCAAGGATCAGTTGCTATTTTATGCCTAAGTTCTTATGTTTCCAAATTCTTTCTCTGGGAGAAGCAGCCAAGCTTCAGGGGGCTTAAGCCAGGGAACCACCATTTAGGAGATTGCCATGTGGCCCCCTGCCCCCAAGAAAGAGGATTTTCTTACCAACTCCGTTTTTTCAAAACCCTGCCTTCTCTGAGGTACCATTTTTATCCTAGTGGTTTCTTTCCTACCTTGCTGAGCTCTGCTCTGTAATTTATGCCTCAGCTGCTAATCGGATGTTGTGACACATCAACATTTTAAATCTGATTTATTCTGAGGGTTGGAAAAATTGCAGCAGATGATTATTATTATCAGATAAGCAACAGGTAATTTTAGCTTAGAGAAAAGCACAGACTGTTTATTTTCTCTCCATCTGTCTCTCTTTGTGCACAGTTTCCCGGGCGTGTTGTGGTGAGATGCACACCAAGGGGAGCTTGGTGAGTGACAATGCCCAGTGGAGATAAGCGAGTCCTCCCCAAGATGGAGAAAAGTCTCACATCAAACACTGTTGCTTCCTGGAAACCGGAGTGCTAAATTCAGCTGTTACACTGACACCCTCTGCAGCCATTTAAAAGACAGCTCAAAGCTTCCTGTCTGTGCTGATGCACCCTCGAAAGAAGGTTGGCCAAAAATATACTGTCCTGGCAGATAGGGAATCGGCCTCACACCTTGATCACTGGGTGCCTTGGGATCCCGGTACCTGCTGAGTCTGGGCAGCACTAATCTCGGGACCAGCCTCTGTTGAGCTGATTAAACATAACTGAAAAATTTCCAGTGTGCACACAGATGATTTGTGGGCTCTCATGTGTTGGGTGCGTGGGTGAAATGTGTGCTTGGTATAAGTGAGCTTCAGTGGGAAGTTAATGGTGTATGATTGAGCAGCGATTATAGCCAAATCCCAGTTCCCTATGGTCATGAGAAGGAGGGGGATTAGTGGAGGACAGGGATAAATAAAACCAACTGATAAACAGGTCTCTTTGCAAACACTAACTCCAAACTTTCTACGGCTCAGCTTTTGGCCAGGGTCATATCTCTGGGGCTAAGGTAGCTGGATGTGGGGCTTCTCTTCTCCTGTTCCTGCCTTCTCTGCAGGGAGCGGAGGACAACCAAAGAGGCACTGAGAGACTCTGGGCTTTGCTCACTTCACTTCAGGTACCAGTGCCTGGCAGAGGGCTGGCCTGGATCCTGTGCTCAATCACTGTTTTGAGATGGGGGAAAGGTAAGTCACAGCTTGGACAACTTGCTGGGGAGTTGATGATGTGGAATAAAGATAGAAACATTGTGGTTTGAGATCTAGCCAGGAAGCTTTGGGTGAGCTCAGGGAAAGAATAGAGGTGTCCCGGAGAGCCAAACTGGCCCGAGAAGATGCAGGAGCTAGCTGCTGTCCCTTCACTGACCTGAGGGTCTCCAAGACCCATAAGTCCCTCCCAATAGCCGGCATGGAAGTAGCCAGGACCCAGAAACCCTGGCTGTTAGTTGTGATCATGGGGGGAGCAAACATTCCCATAGACCTTGGGAAACATGCCAGTAGCTTGCTGTCGAGGGAGCTGGCTTCCTAGCATGTACCCATCACTCTATCAGCTGTACGTAACCTGCCTGCACTTCCAAGATGGCACTCATGGACTCGGGAGCTTTGAGGGAAGTGAGATGAAGTCAGGGGCCGGGATGGAGACACCCTCCAGAGGACAGCAACCTTTGGGTTGGTCTGTAGGAGTTACTCATGGAAGGTTTGCTTCAGGCAGGTTGAGCTCTTGGACTTTAGTGACAATATTGTGACGTATCTGCAAGCTTCACAACAAGGAGCACGGCCCAGGGTGACACACCAATTCATGACTGGGGATAGGGGAATCTGCTCTCTGTTTGTGAGCAGCATGGGGGTAGGGAGGAAGTTTTGAAATGCTGTTTTCTCTCCTCTTGCCCTCAGTGGCTTTCCCCCAGTTATGTCGGGGAAGGTGGAGAATAAAATCAAGAGTATTAAAATCAACTAAGACCGGATCCTTTTTCTGCTGGGCTCTTATGAACCACATGAACTTGGGAACGTCAAGGGTTCTCTGGGCCATGCTTCTTAGCTGTAGGATGTAGACACTTAAACCCAGTCCATAAGTTAAAAGACAAAATAGATGTCAAGTACATATCCTAGTGCATAGCATTCGGAAATCTGTTATTCCAGAGTTTGTGGTGACGCCAAGAGATGCAGAGAAGGGACCAGATAGATCTGTGTGAGGAAAAATGTCCTTTGAGATGTCAAGTGCCAAGAGGGCACGAAAGCCTAAAAATCTGCCTCTTTGGACAAATATTCTTCATCTCTTTGCTAATGACAAACTAGAAGAGTTTGGGATTGTCATGGATATGCCTGCCCAGCAGCTAGCTCTGCCCTGAGCTGACCTGGTGAGGGTGAGGCGAGGAGAAGGCATGGGGGCTGGAGAGCATGTCCAGGAAGGGCCACGCACCTGTTGGGGGATGCTTTTGGGGAGGGGGAGAAAGTAGGACCCAGGTACATTCTCCTGAGTAACAATTATGCCATCACGAGGGCTCTGTTGGAATTTGATAAAAATGATCAGTAGGACCCAGCATTGGCCTCCACAGAATTCTAAGTGCTGATTGGGGCACCTTGTCTAAGGATCTGGTTGAAACTTCTCCTGGGTCTAGTACAGTGACTGCTACCTTTTGGAACTGTCACCCATTGCTGATTTAAAATTTTTTTTTTCCAATTGGGAAGGCAATTTCTTTTCTTTTTTGGTTTTCATCTTTCAAAATAGTTTCATATCTGCTTCACTCTACATCTGTCAAAGGTAATTATTATTTTTTTAAACAAATTGGAATTTGCTTGGTTGGGGATTTTATGCTACTGCTGTTGATCATTAGGAGATTCAGAGCCTCCCTAAGATCTCCCAAAGTCAGTGCAGGTGACCTCTGCGTTATTTTCTCTGGGATGTTTATGAGTGAGAAAGGAAGCTGAAGCTGGGAGCCATTGTGGAGAAGCCAGGAGGGAGGGACATCTCGCCTTTCCTTTGCCTGTCTGATGGGTAGCTGAATAATAAACAAGCATTCCATCCTGGTAGGCAGGATTACATGCCTCTCGTCCTACTGCACCAGACAGGTGCTGAATCCTATGCCTGGATCTAGCACTCTTTTTCTTTCTAGAACAGAGGGTACCTAAGTTCTCAGCCCTGATGCTCCAAGATGGAGTTCATTGTTTTTGGTTGTGTCCACAGGGGACCTCATTTCTCCTAAGTCACATGTATGTAAAAGCTTTTCTTAGGCATGACGTCGATGAGCATTACCTCTTTGATTATTTCTAACTCCAACAGAGACTTTGAGGTCATATTCTGATTGGGGTGGGGATGGTGGGAAGAGAAGAACGAGGGAATGCAAGAGACTTACTTTGATAAATATAGAAACTACCACCAATCCGTTTGGACTCTTTGCAGCTTCTGTGACATTTGTGTATAGCTCATGGTTATAGTGGATGAGCTGCACCTGGAAAGAGGGAAAAAGAAAAATAAGAGCCACGGTCTAGTGTTAAAAGGCAGGATGTGTAGCATATGCCCCCCACAGAGGGTGAGCAGCAACATATAATGAAAAACGATTGGGAGGAGTAAGTGTGTGTCAAATGCACACACAGATAGACACACATACAAAAATCCCCATACATGGCTCGGTGCCTGTGGCTCAAGCAACTAAGGCACCAGCCACATACACCTGAGCTGGCAGGTTCGAATCCAGCCTGGGCCCACCAAACAATAATAACGGCTGCAACCAAAAAATCCCCATACATATTTGCAAATGTTTTCTGGTAACGAGCATACTTTTTTTTCTCTCTGATTTCACCTTGTATTACAAACCTATAGTAATTAAAACAGTAATCAAAACTGGTATTAAAACAACTCATAGACCAAAGAAACCGAATTGAGAGCCTAGAAATAGATGCACACATATCTGGCCAACTACTCTTGGGCGAGGGTCCCAAAAATACACAATAAAGAAAGGACACTGGAAAAACTGGATACCCACATGCAAAGGAATTACATTGTATCCAATCTTAGCACCACTCAGAAAGATTAACTTGAAATGGATTAAAGACTTAAATATAAGAGCTGAATACAACTCTTAGAATGAAACATAGGGGGACAATCTTCCTGACATTGATCGTGGCAATGATTTATTTTATTTTATTACAAACTAACACAAGGGTTACATTGTGATGTCTAGGTTACATTGTTAACAAGCATACTTTTAATAAGTTCAGTGCCCACCTGGCTCTGGCTCTGGCTGTGTCCCAGGACATTTCCCCTAAAATGTATGTTTCTTGAGTTTTCCTTTCTAGGAAAGGAATTACCCTGCAGGGGAGGAGGTATTTTCCTGATGTACTAGGAAGGCCACTGGCAGCAAGTAAATCTTCCTTGCAGTCTAGCTGTTAGGTCCTGAGTCAGCCCAGGGACTCTGTGTGCAGACTGGCTGGCCAACAAGAAATGGTGGCTCTGATGGAAAAAAGCTGATGGCCCCACTCCTCTGGTTGTACAGGTCTTCACTTCTTCCTCATTCAACAAGCAATGGTGCTCTGGGAGGCTGAGGCGGGAAGATTGTTTGAGCTCAGGAGTTTGAGACCAGCCTAAGCAAGAGCAAGACCCCCATCTCTACTAAAAATAGAAAAACTAGCCTGGGGTGGTGGTACCAGCTACTCTAGAGATTGAGGCAAGTGGACCACTTGAGCCCAAAAGTTTGAGGTTGCTGTGAGCTATGATGCCACCATACTCTATCCAGGGTGACAGAGTAAGACTGCCTCAAAAAACAAACAACACCAAGGATCAGTGATATATCTGTTCAACTATCATCCCGGACTAGGGCTCCAGTGAACTAGTAGTAGATTTTCCCTCCGTTATTTGATTTTTAGCTTTTCAGTCTAATGCTTTCCAAGCTGAAACAACCCCTGTTTCAGTGGGTGTTAATTTTTAAAACTCCTTTATTATTGTGGCTCAATAGCACACACATTCAAAGTGATGCTCCATCTGTTTTTAGCCACGCGATCAAGTTACATCACTGAGACTCAGTTGTTTTCTCGAAAAATGGGTATGATTATCTCTCCTTGGAATTCATTTTGGGCCTGTGGTTTAAAAAAGATTTCTTTAACAGTATCAGAGTATAACTTTTAAAAACAAATTAAAAATATATAAAGAAAAAGGAATATATAAGTTAGAAAAAGGTGGGGAAGGCTATCGCCTTTTTCTTTTTTTTAATTCTAACCCAAGCCACATGACCATTAAACGTTCAGTGTATATCCGTCCAAATACTGTTCTCTGCTTATAAATCACAAATGCACACACAGATGGGGTTTAACAAATGATTGAAGAGGAATCATGACTAGTTATTATTCTGAAATTGTTTTTAAACAATTGAAATTTTAAAATTTAAGAATAGTTTGTGACTATCTTTTCAGATTGATGTATATTGATCTCCCTATATTCTTAATAGCTATAGAATTCTCTGCTGCATGCACGACCCATAACATATTTAGCTGTCCTCTCACTGGCTTTGAAGTATCTTTTTTTTTTTGGTCTCTGATATTGTCACAGCAAGTACATCATCATGTCTGTCTGTAGGGGGCTTGTGTTGTCCACGGGCTGATTTGAGAACTGATTAAGGTGGCACGTGTAAAAGTGATGTGAGACTCTGCAAGTATGAGAATTCATGGTTGCCAATATCCTGTATTGTATTAAAAAAAAAAGAGAAGGTTCAAGTTTTAGAAATTGAGAAAGGCAATGATCATAAAGGTGTTTTTCTTTGAACTTTGATAGACCTCTAATGCAGTGGTTTGCAACTTTCCCTCTGTATCCAGATCACTTGGCACTTTTAAAGCCTGCCTCTGCCCCCTTCCATTCTGATTTAATCCATGGGGGGTGGGAACCGGACACTGGTATTTGTTAAAAGCGCCCCAGCTGGAGGGACACTGGGGCTGAGAACCAGGGGAACATAACCAGTGAGCATCAGCGTCTCATCACTGCCCTCTCAGATGGGACACTGATGCTCCCTTGAGCCTGAGAATGCCCTGAACGTCCCAAGGCACGGTGGCTTCTGAAGGAGAGAGTGACTGTTACTCTGCTTACAAAATATCCTCTTTGTTTACAGCTCCTTCGCTTCTTAGTGTTACTAATGGAGACAGATGGCCCTACAGCAGCCGGGCCACTGTGCCATCAGAAGGGCAACCAAAGGCTGAGGATTCTGCAGGACTCCATCCGGCCTTTGCGTGTCAAAGGCCTTGTTCTTTCATACAACCAGGACTTTTTGCAGTGGAGAAATGTAGCCATGTGGAGAATACTCAACCCTCCTCCCTTCCAGCATTGAGTAAGCTTCTCAAACAAAACAAAACACTTCCTGCCATCTGCCACGATCTTCCCACTGATCTGGGTAACCTACAAAACCACCTGGGGCCATGCCAGGGCTTCAAGAGATGCCTTGAAGTTGCAGAGTGTTCTGAACACCAGGCGGGGGGTGAAAGGCAATCTAGGGACGGGATTCTTCCTTCTAACTTGCAGATAAGAAGGCAGCTCCTGGGCCAGGGGCTGGACCCAAGGGTGAGATTCCATCAGGGGGCTGAGCCTGGGTGAAGGGGCTGGTGAATTCTGGGGTGAGGCTTTGCTCCACTTTTCAGTTTAGCTAACGTGTTTAGAATTTTGATCTGGAGTCTTGCCTCCTCTTTGTCCCAAGGCGAACTGGCTGTGATTTTGATACCATGAACTTAACTTTCCATCAGTGGTCCCTTGATGGACTGTCTGTCCTGTCAGGGTGAACCATAGGAAGTTGACTTTGTGACCTACAGAAGTGATTCTTTTGTAATGCTAATGTATTCTTGAATAAAGCTATTCTGAAGACACCTTCCTTGCCCAGCCCCCAGTGGGATGTTAATGAGATAAGGGTGCCTGGCGATTCAATGTGTGGTCTAGAGACCAGCCACAGCATCTGGGAGCTTGTTAGAGATGCAGAATCTGGACTCCCCTCCCAGACATCCTGGATGCGATCTGCATTCTAACACGTTCCCAGTGATTCGGAGGCTCATTAAGGGTTGAAGAGCGCTGTGGTAGCAGATGCTGGTGGCTGGTGAGCAGAGCTCTCTTTTGTCTGCCTGTGTCTCTGTTTGGGTTTGGCTGGGTTCAGGGGTACACGCATCATGTTTGTTGGAAGACAGGCCGACCTCATAGGAGGTCTGAGATCACAGTGACAAGAAGGGCTTTGAGTAGGGGAATGAGACCATCAACATGATGAGGGCAGCTGAGGGAGGGAGGGCTATAATTTCTGGGGGTGGCCATTAAGGCAGAGAGGCGCTCCCTAGCACTTGCTGGGGTGTGGGGAGGAGGCAGCAGGAGCTACCTCGGGCCACAGAACATCCAGGAGAATCAGAGGACCACAGGAGACAGCTTGGCAGTGGCACAATTTGGCTTCAAAGGG
The DNA here is from genome assembly GCA_963574575.1 of Galagoides demidoff. Lineage (NCBI taxonomy): Eukaryota > Metazoa > Chordata > Mammalia > Primates > Galagidae > Galagoides > Galagoides demidoff. The sequence continues at coordinate 954 of CAUYQV010038269.1, read as the reverse complement.
AAGAGATAACCTGGGGCCTGCACCCGTTCACGCACCAACAGCAGGGCCTACCCATGAACAAGTGCCACTTCCCGGCCATGGTCTCTCAGATCCCTGACGGCAGCAGTCACAGTTTCTGTAGCTGTTGCCTTTGTTCTTCCCCAGACAGGCCCAGTGGTGCCAACCGCTAACCACTCACACCCGCGCAGGTCTGGGGGAAGGGGGCTCGCAGCTTGTCCTGCCTCGACTCAGGGCTCCGGGAGTAGCACTGTGCAAATCCCAGCCTGCTGGGGAGACATATCAGATTGGCAGGTGGGTTCCAAAGGGATGCCTCTTGCCATTTATTGGTAACACGTTAAAACCCAAACCCCTACAAAATCAGAATTTTGAATAACTTGGATGAACTTTAAGTCGCAGATTAACTGAACCCCCAACTTTGGGGCTTATGCGGGGTACCTAGAGTGTCTGACATGAAAAAGGTGATAAAGAAGGGATTCTCTGAGCCAGGTGAGCCCAGTGGATTGAAACGGAAGGGACAGTGTTGAAACTGCTTATGAGACCAACTCTCCCGGGTTAATCACGAGCTGATAGTGAAACACCGAGTTCCATACACAGTAAGGAGATGCACCCGGGCTTCTGCCAGTTTAGTTGGAATTCCCATGTGGAAGACCCAAGCCTGGATGATGAGAAATTATTTTATAACTCATTTTTATTTTTTATTTTTTGAGACGGAGCCTCAAGCTATCCCCCTGGGTAGAGTGCCATGGCATCACAGCTCATAGCAACCTCCAACTCCTGAGTTCAAGCGAGTCTCCTGCCTCCGCCTCCCAAGCAGCTGGGACCACAGGTGCCAGCCACAACGCCCAGCCATTTTTTGGTTGCAGCCATCATTGTTGTTTGGCGGGCCCGGGCTGGGGATTCGAACCCGCCACCTTAGGTGTATGTGGCTGGCGCCTTAGCCAATTGAGCCACAGG
>CAUYQV010038268.1:0-10885 GCA_963574575.1 Galagoides demidoff | reverse complement strand
GTCCCAGCTACTTGGGAGGTGGAGGCAGGAGACTCACTTGAGCCCAGGAGTTGGAGGTTGCTATGAGCTGTGATGCCATGGCACTCTACCCAGGGGGATAGCTTGAGGCTCCGTCTCAAAAAAAAAAAAAAAAAAAAAAGACTCTTCTACTTAAATAGAAGTAAAAACTTCAAGCCAAAACCAGTGACGGAAGCAGCTGAGAAAAGGATGGAGTGAAAGCAAGATGGGAAGACCTCTCTAGCTGCCGCCTGGGCCCTCAGAAGACTGTAAGGCAGTTACAGGTTTCTATTGTAGATACACAGAGTTTACCAGAAAGGACTGAAGTAAGCACAAAACAGCAGTTAGGGGAGAAGGTTGCACTTCTAAACTTTCCGTACATTGGAAGTCTTGGGTCAACAAGCAACACAGGTTGTTGAAAAGTAAATATATACAAAAGTAAGATTCTTCCTGACACCAACGGTTCTCAACCTGTGGGTTGGGACCCTTACACAGAGGTCACCTAAGACCGTCCTGCATATCAGATATTTACATTACGATTCATGACAGCAGCAAAATTATAGTTATGACATAGCAACGAAAATAATTTTATGGTTGGGGGTCACCACAACCAGAAGAACTGTATTCAAGGATTGCAGCATTAGGAAGGTTGAGAACCACTGTTATACACTGTTGCCTTTTATTTTTTGTTATAAAAGATATGAGGAAGTATAGATTAAATGAACAATTTAGTTATACAAAATTCTAATTTGAGTAATTCTGAGTGAATTGTAGAGAATTTAGGGTCCTAGGATTTTCCTGTATGAAGTTAAAACAGACTTTCTGAGTTAAAGAAATTATTTCATAAAAGCTTGATTATATAGTGCCAGTAAGAACAGACTAAAGATGGCTCGGCGCCTGTGGCTCAATCGGCTAAGGCGCCAGTCACACACACCTAAGGTGGTGGGTTCGAATCCCCAGCCCGGGCCCGCCAACAACAATGATGGCTGCAACCAAAAACTGGCAGGGCGTTGTGGCGGGCGCCTGTGGTCCCAGCTACTTGGGAGGCGGAGGCAGGAGACTCGCTTGAGTCCAGGAGTTGGAGGTTGCTGTGAGCTGTGATGCCATGGCACTCTACCTAGGGGGATAGCTTGAGGCTCCGTCTCAAAAAAAAAAAAAAGAACAGACTAAAGATATATGTACTATAATTTATATATGCTAATACATATTTTAGCATATAGATGCAATCTGTTAATATTAAGTGTTAGAATAATGAAATAATAAAAAGGCATACAGTAAAAGTTATATAAGAGTTATCTGATATCTTAGAATCTTATTAGTTTCTATATTATCAATACTATGTAAATAATTATTTTTAAAATAGAGAAAAGTCAATATTTGTCTTTTTTTTTTTGGCTGGGGCTGGGTTTGAACCCGCCACCTGCAGCATATGGGGCCGGCACCTTACTCCTTTGAGCCACAGGTGCCACCCAACATTTGCCTTATTAATAATATAGTGATAGGGAGACTGTAGTCCTTACCTGAAAGGAATGTGTGGACACAACACACACATGTACAGGCTTCATATAAATTTTCTACAGTTGATTGTCTATGTAGAAGTTGATAGAGATTTAATATTTTCCATGTTTTATTTCTGGTGAGTAAAGTCACTATAAATATTCATATATTGGTTTTTGTGAAAGTCATGAGTTTCTTTTTTTTGCATAAATATTTAAGAAGAGAATGACTAGATATTGTTAAAAATATGTTTAACTGTATTAAAAGAAAACTATAAAGTGTCAGTGGAAGTTACTGTCGCATTTGCAATCGAATGAGAGGCTGGTGAGTTTCTGCTCCCTCAGCCACACTTTGCATCATCTGGGTGTTTCGTTTGTTCGTTTAATTTTGAACATTAAGAAATGCAATGGGATCTCAGTGTGACTGTAATTTGATTCCTCTAATGCCATATTATTTTGAGCATTTTTCCCAATATTATTTTTCCACTTTCTCTTTTTAAAATCCCCTACGTCATTTCAAATTGTTGCCAATTCGATTGGGTACGTTTAATATTGAGTTGTCGGACTCATGTCATCTTTGTGCTTTGTGAATGTTTTACTTCCAGTCTGTGACCAATATTTTCCTTTTAATAACATTTGCTTTCAAAGAACATGAGAGTTTAATTTTATTAATTTCAAATTACCAACTTGTTTATCAACCAAAAATTTTGTGTTCTATTGAAATAATTATTGCCTAATCCAAGCTCGCAAGGGATTTCTCCTATATTTTCTACAGATTTTGATTGTGTATTCATTTGTTTTAAATAAAATTTAGTTTCTTTTGCAAAGTCTGCATGGAGTTCATTATTTTTTCATATAACTGTCCAGTTATTTCAGAACCATTTGCTGGAGAGTTTATTCTTTCTCTCATTGAAAGTACTTGGGGAAAAAAAAGAAAAAAGAAAGTGCTTGGAACTTTGGTCAAATATCAATTATTTATCCTTATCTGTCAGGCTCTCTGGACTTCATGAATATATCTAAATAAAAGCCCAAAACAAGTCTTATTTATTCTAATTACATAGTCAAAATTTATGAGAAATCAAATCAAGTAATTTATTTTTTGGTGTTCATAGTTATAATTTATTAAATGTCTTATGTGAGAGTTAAGAAAGAAATATGATGCTAAGAGTATAATTTAAAACCATAAAATACTAAACTTTGCTGTGTTGGGAAGTTATTCCTAGTCATAAAGAGACAAATTGAAAAGAAAAATGTTTGTTTTGTTTCCATTGACTCAAAAATGTCACCAACAGGTCATAAATCACATAAGTCACCATACAGGCTTATTACCCTTATGTACTAAAAAATTATTAACAAAATTCATGGCAAAATCGTTTTTTAGAAAACGACCCTACCTTTTATATTTAAAATGAGGCCATCTCCCAACCTAAGGACATCTTTGCTTGTTGAGACTGAGATCAGTCATATACAAGTCTAAGAAAAACAGAAAAAATGATGTCCAAGAAAATGATGAAGACATGGGCTAAACATCCTCCAGGAAAGATGAGAACCCGAGACAACCCATTTACCTAAAATTTATGCCTGATTTATGATTATTCTTCTGTGTCTGAAGAATGGAAACATACTTAAAAGATTTGATGGATGTGCGTCTTTGTCACCACTCCGTTATAAAACCTGATGAATCGGACCTTATCGCATGGAGAGAAAGAGTCAGATAAGCAGACACACAAACCAAATGCACAGACAGGAAGGGGTGTGGTCCCAGTTTAAGATGGATTTTACTGGTTTGGCACCCATAGCACAGGTTATGGCGCCAGCCTCATACACCAGGGCTGGCGGGTTGAACCTGGCGCAGACCGGCCAAACAACAATGACAACTGCAACAAAAAAATAGCTGGGTGTTGTGGTGGGCACCTGTAGTGCCAGCTTCTTGGAAGGCTGAGGCAAGTTTAGAATCGCTTAAGCCCAAGAGTTGGAGGTTGCTGTGAACTATGACACATGGCACTGTACCGAGGGTGACATAATGACACTCTGTCTCCAAAAAAAAAAGATCGCTTTTACTTTTGTTTATTCCTGAAACTGCTAGTAATCAAGGCCTACTGTACACGCCCTGTGAAGATCCAGGGTGTGAGATATGAACTCTATAACTTCACAGGGCATCTAACACTGAGAATCTTTGACAGATAATATTTTTCAGAAATGGAGAATTGTGTGCTAAAACATGTTATTTTCGCCACCACAATAACACCAATTAGCATGTACATTACCACAGAGGCAATCACTCTGCTCTTTAGGAAATTCTGGTGTTTCATCTTAGGCATATTTTCAGAACGTTAAGTTTTCTCTCTTTTGGATTTCTGTTGTCAGTGCTGAGGTGACATAAATTTCTGTTCCCTGTTCCCTCCTTCGCGCTGGTGAGGCAGGATCTGTGAACTCTTCATTTTTGTGTTTCTAAGAGAATCGTGGCCATGATCACCCTTGGACTCCCATATGGAAATGGTGAGATGATGAGGAACTCTCACATCAGAAAAAAAGCCAAACCAAGGATGACAAGTGAAGAGGAATATTTATTCCTTTGAGGACAGGGACCCTTATAGCTATACTGCCAGAAAAGAAAGACTTTCATATTAATTTACTATTCACACTAATATAAGAAATATATTTTAATAGTTAAGCTAATGGGAAAAGCAGACATTAAGGTTTTCTGAACTATAAAGAAATCTCAATATAACTTGGGAATTTTGGCCAAAAAGATGACTGTGATTTTCCTTCTTGTAAATATTTCACATGTGATATCTTATAATATGCTAATATCCATAATAATGTTTTATCTTTTTTTTTGATACAAGTTGCAAAAAAGAAAGTCAAATCTGAATTGAATTGCATTGCTTTAAGGAACACGATTTCTATTGTTCACTAGTGATATTGTTCCTTTGGGTAACAGGTGGAAGGAGTTAATTCTCTTAGAATAATTTTTAAGCCTATCTGCTCAGTTAACCAGAGAATACATGAATCACAGTGTTAACATCCAGGAGGAAAAGAAAAATACCGAAATAAATTACCTCATTGTTGAAAAACCAAGTAAATACCTCTTTGTGACCATGCAGGTGGCACGATGCTGCATATAATCAAAATTTTACTATACAGCATTTTGGAACAATATTGAATTCTGTCACATATAGTAGTTCATTGTATTATGATCTGCTACTCTCCGTGGGGTAGGTAAACCACATTTCCAGATGGCAAAAGGAGATATGGACTCCCCATGACAAAAAAGGGGGAAAAAAAGCACCAGGCAATTTAGTTTTGGCATACTACATAATCACTGCACAGCAAACAAAGATTCATTTTTGGAAAGTTTATTGAAGGCTTTTATTACTTCCTGACTCAGTAAGTAACGCACGCTGCTGTGGGATATTTTAGAAAATGGAAATATTTGGAATTTTTGGAAACACAGGAGACACAGAAGAGACGACTGAAATGATAGTAAATTCCACCTTGTATAATATAGAATTTATTGTGAGTGCTTGTATGTGTCTCTGTGTGCTGTCTGTGCCTTATAAAGGATCCATATGTATAGATTTATCATAAACTTGGAAGAAAACTACAGAATTTCACACTGCAAATGTTGTGAAATGTATAATTTAGGGTTTGCAAAGGTCATGTAATAATTAAATACTATGTGATATTTTTGGTTTTACACCCTAATACTAACCAACCTAATGATGTGGATTAAAGTATTACCTTCCTTTCAGAAATAGCAAACCTTGATAAATAACTTACACAATGTTACGTAGCTAGTTGGTAGGAGTTTCTCTCTAGGGACATCTTCCTTATTAACTATTCTACATATATCTTGGATAAAGTTGTATAGCTACGTCATACAAAATAAAATTTGCTGAATTTTATATTCACAGTTAATAAAGTTGTAGTTTACATAATGAAAATAAATGTAAAGACATTCAAAATAAATTTGAAAAAGTTTAGCATATACTTTTTGTAGATATTTATATTTGCGTTGGTGAAAAAAATGTTATTTATTCTTGAGTCATTATCTTACACTATTAAGTTTTCCTTAGGCCTTTCATGAACAAATTATATCATGCAGTTACTCTTTACTGTTTTGGCTCCCTTGCTGTCAGTGTTTAACCTCAGTATGTCCTTTAAATATAAATTGTACTTTTAGCATGCTTTTCACATGAGGAAACTTAATTTTTTTTTATTTGGAAATTTTACCAATTATTCTTCATGAATGCTCTTGTTGTTTTAAAATTTAATAAGTCCTTTTCTTTTCTTTTCTTTTCTTTCTTTCTTTTTTTTTTTTTTGAGACAGAGCCTCAAGCTGTCCCCTGGGTAGAGTGCCGTGCCATCACAACTCACAGCAACCTCCAACTCCTGGGCTCAAGCGAGTCTCCTGCCTCTGCCTCCCAAGTTGCTGGGACCACAGGCACCCGCCACAATGCTCAGCCATTTTTTTTTTTTTGGTTGTAGCCATCATTGTTGTTTGGCGGGCCCGGGCTGTATTTGAACCCGCCACCTTAGGTTTATGTGGCTGGCGCCTTAGCCACTTGAGCCATAGGCGCTGAGCCAGTCCTTTTGTTTTCTAAGAGCTTGCACTATCTTCTCAAAATTTGCCAGTTCTTCATTTTCAAGTTAAGCATTATTTATCTCAAAAGTATTTAGCTCAGAAGCCAAACCTATCTTGGTATTTTTCTAAAGAATGGATCAATTGCTTTATATGATTAATTAACTAATTTTACTCACTTATTTCTCCTATTAAATTCCTATTGTTCAAATGTTGAGGTGATATGTTTTCCCTGTTCATCTCATTCTAGTGTTTGTGTCCTATATAATCTGGTGGAAGTATTTTAATATACCATTAGATAAAAATGACATTTTCCTCCTGATTTCGCTTACTTGTATTTTATTCGGAATATCCTTGCATTTAATTATTATATATAAAAATGCTCTTTATTGTGTTAAAGAAATCTACAATTAAATTGGAGTTTTTATAGGAATTCATAAGTATATTAAAATAATTCTCTATATCTGCAATGGTTAAGACATGGTTTTTTCTCTTTGCTTAAGTTCAATGTTCTCTTTCTGCTGAAACAAGAGACAGAACCATCAAAAGGTCCTATTGCTTTGTCTCCCGAGAGCTTTCCTAACCCCACCAGGGTCTTTTAACAGGGGATACATTTTTACCATCATGTGGAAATGGAGGCATCCTTGCCAATATTTCTACATCTGATCACCACAAGGGAGTGGAATCCAGGCTCAGGTGGTTGATTTATGAATTTCCATGTTTTCCTAGGTACACATCAGAACATATGACTCTATTATGCCTTTTAAGAATTTAATTATATCTATTATATAATGAAAGCAATCATGTAAGTCTGATTTGCTTTTTTTTAAATTTTATTTATTTTCTTTTTTTGAGACACAGTCTCATTATGTCACCCTTGGTACAGTGCTGTGGTGTCACAGCTCACAGCGACCTCAATCTCTTGGGCTTAAGTAATTCTCTTGTCTCAGCCTCCCAAGTAGCTGGGACTACAGGCACCTGCCACAACGCATGTCTATTTTTTGTTGTAATTGTCATTGTTCTGTGGCAGGCCCGGGCTGGGTTCAAACCCTGGGTGTATGTGTCTGGCCTAGCCACTGAGCTATCAGTGTTGAGCCTGTAAGTCTGATTTTCAAAAAAATAAGATAAAAAAGAATGTATTTACCAACTCAATTCACAATGACAAAGATGTACAGACAACCCAAGTGCCCATCAACTCATGAATGGATAAATGAACTATGATACGTATACAACACAGAGTATTATTCAGCCATGAAGAAAGGGGAAAACTTATATCTTTTGTTTTTACCTGACTGGGTTGGAGCATATCCTCCTAAGTAAAGTATCTCAAGAATGAAAGGCAAGTACCCAGTGTCCAATACTAATATGACAGTAGAACATGAGCCACTACAAGGGTGCACAAGAAAAAAACACACTAAATTCAGGTGGGAGTAGAGGGAGGAGGGGGGAGAAAGGAGTAGGGTGAGGGCTGGGTAATCTCTCACGTACCAGATACAATCTAGAGGTATATGCACACCGCCTGGGTGAAGGGCTCCTCTACAACTTGAACTTTACCTTACAAATGCAAACAATACAACCTAATCATTTATACCAATATATTAATCTGAAATAAAATAAAATGAGATGACATTATTCAATTGTTAATAAACAAGAAAGAAAAAATGAAAAAGTGTAATTAAGATTAAACAAAATCATAAAGGTGGAGCCCTGATTCAATGTGACCGGTGTCCTTTTTTTTTTTTTTTTTTTTTTTTTTTGGCCAGCACTGGTTTTGAACCCACCACCTCTGGCATAGGAGACTGGCACCCTACTCCTTGAGCCACAGGCATCACCCGACCAGTGTCCTTTTAAGAAAAGGAAGAGCTACCTGGGATTTGCTTACAGAGGAAAGGGCTTAATAAGATGCAGAAATAAAGTGGATTTCGGCAAGTTCAATAGAGAGATCTCATGAGAAACCAACGTGTCGCCACCTTGACCTTGAGCTCTGAGCCCCCACAACTGTGAAAAATACATGTCTCTTCTTTAAGGCACCCAGTTTGTGCTATTTTGTTACGACAGGCACGGCAGGCGAATACAGTCACTTTCACTTTATTACATGTTCTGTGAAGGTGAGGTTCATGATCTATGAGTTACTATAATAGGACGAATGGTAAAACTTAAGAAGGTCAGAGAATATTGTTCACGGAAGAGATGATTGAATGGATACTCAGGAACACTCATAGTTAATGTAGCAATGCAAAAGAGTGTCAGGACAGAATCAGGCTGTAATAGAAGGGACCGTCCTATGGAGAGATACTTGTTCTCTATAATTAAAGTGCTTGAGAGAGGTAGTGTTTGTGTCTTTGTGTATGTGTGTGTGTGTTTGTCTGTGTGTATGTGTGTGTGTGTCTGTGTGTATGTGTGTGTGTGCGTATGTGTGTGTATGTGTGTGTGTCTCTGTGTGTATGTGTGTGTCTGTGTGTGTGTCTGTGTGTATGTGTGTGTATGTGTGTGTGTCTGTGTGTGTCTGTGTGTGTGTGTGTGTGTGCGTGCTGTACCATATTTCATACAGTGAACTGTTAAGAGACCATTTCAAATAAGGAATGATTGCAAATGAGGCTTGATGAGGGTGGAGGGGATTCATAAGAACAGTGAATTTGCGTCAGATGGTGGGACACAGAGACCCAGAATCCAACATCCTCAATGAAGGAGGAGGAGCAGGTTGAGTTCTTTATGATATTTTCTGTTTCCTCTAAATGGAAATAAAAAGAATAGACTGAAAGTGAGGGGCACTTTGCACTTCAGAGAACACTCAAGTAGAAAGGATTTAGGAGAGTTACAGAATAACCTGAAAGCTATTAATGAAGCAGCCTCTCCTTAATTTGACTCTCAGTCTTTAGCTTACCGCCATTCTTCTCATTCTAAAGTGAGGGAAAAAATGAGTAGTAATATAACAACTAATAATAGTACTTTCTGCTTAAATTTCTCCCCAGGAACTCAGGGTATTACGTACGTATTATTCCATCAATCTTCATAACATTGCAAATAGGAGCATTGACATTCCAGGAACACGGGGAAAGAAGAATGAGCACTGTAAGTGTGATAATGGTCAATTCAAAATTTAGATTTGTTCTAGCAGCTCAGTGCAAGCTCATTAGGCAAAGGTTTGGTTTAAGAAATATATTTTACTAACTTTGTTATGAAAGTTGGACATTCATATCAATTAATTCACACTCTCGCTGCAACTCCAATGCTATATATACACGTATACCCTGGCCGTTAAGAAAGGCTCTCGCTTCCCTGCCCCACTACTGGTTCTAAAGGAAGGCCTCCGATATGGGCCAGAGCACATATTTAAGAATAGAAATCTCTGGGGGAAGAAAAAAGAAATTAAGCAGCTATTTCTAGTTCAATGGGCTAGGAAGACTGCATTGAAGTTATTCATTTTGAGGTTGCTTTTCAAACCTTTAAAAGCCCAGCAGGCCCAAAAGACAGACCACATATGGGAAAATTTAAGCTCATTCCCTCTCTTTGATTTATTTTTTCTTGTTTTACTATTTGAGTAAGAACATTCAGAAGGCCAATACCAATGTTTGAGCCTCAGGGCAATGGTCAGCTAGATGCCAACACAGGCAGTAGGAACTTTCATGGATTCCGGTCTCAAGTTCACTGAGGTAGGAGACCACACAAAGGCCTCAAGGTCAAAGTACTGATGTTCTTGGCATTTTGTTTGTGGAATGATCTAATGCAATGACTTCTGCTCAGTGTAAACTAAAAACCTATGGTCCACTGTAACGTAGGGAAAAAGAATAAGAAAAATAAATAGTTATTAGTCATTATAAAAGATAAACTGAGTCAAACACCTATATGTTTTAATCAAGACTATAAAAACGTGTTCTAAGTTTAGTTGGGTGTTTTGTAAAGATCTGAGTATTGTTTTCTGTTGGTTGGAACATAGACTGTTCCTCCTGGATGACGTTATCTACGAAAGGTCAGTAAGTGGGGTAAGCTGCACCAAACATTCCTCTTTTTCTAATTAAAGAAAAGCAAGTGTAAGTGCAATGTTCCATGACAACCCAGACTAAAGTTCAAACTTGCTTTCTAGGAATCTAGGGCCTGAGTTGGCCGTTGATCATTTTACCATACTATCTTTTCTTGGAAAAATATTCCATGTAATATATATGATGAGAGAGTTAATTGTCCTCCTAGGATCTAGTTTGAGTAGCTTTAATCTCTGTCATTATGGAAATTTGTAAATATTGTGCTTGGATAAATGTGGTCCACTTGATAAATAGGAGTTTCAATGTTTAAAGTCTCAAAATTTCCCCATATACCCAAGATTCATATGTGTATAGATTGCAATTTTATATTTAGTGTTCCCATAAAAAGAAGAGCATTATTTGGACACAGAAAGTGTGAGGAGGGAACATTTCTCTATATAGAGAACCCACTTTTGTCCTCTTGAGAAATGCAAATTTTTCTCTAAGGATGGAATTTATTCCTTGAATGCAGGCTGGAGAATCTTTGAGGACAAAAGGGTAATGAAAGTTATAGATGACGGCTCGGCGCCTGTGGCTCATTGGCTAAGGCGCCAGCCACCTACACCTAAGGTGGTGGGTTCCAATCCCCAGCCCGGGCCTGCCAAACAACAATGATGGCTGCAACCAAAAAAAAAATGGCCGGGCGTTGTGGTGGGCGCCTGTGGTCGCAGCTACTTGGGAGGTGGAGGCAGGAGACTCGCTTGAGCCCAGGAGTTGGAGGTTGCTATGAGCTGTGATGCCATGGCACTCTACCCAGGGGGATAGCTTAAGGCTCCGTCTCAAAAAAA